>CM053325.1:3442544-3652695 GCA_028583605.1 Dastarcus helophoroides
AATGTCCACGACATCTATCTACTATCTGATCAAATTTACTATATTGTTACGGGCTTTATCGGTTCGAATAAATTACCATGTGTGAATTACACCACTTTATTACCAAATTAACTCGGCACACTTCAACTGAACAGTAACTCACTTATTATTTACCAATTGCTAACCCACTAACTACACTGACTTCTAACTGACTGACTTGAGGGAAAGCCGACCGCCTTTTATAGTTTTGGCCCCCGGTTTCTAGAACTTTTCGGCAGATAAGGCTTATCGTTTGCCGAAATATCTGGAACGCTTATCTGCCATTTGTTTCGTTATCGCGGCCGCTTTCCCCTTATTAGATCCTTCTAGAAACTTTTTTTATTTACTAAATTCTACAATTCTATTCTTAATACTATTTCATCTATTTACATTGCGTATATACTATCTGAATATACCATCTGACCAAATTTGACACCGACTGAAATCAAATTTTTATGTATTTTACAACAAATCTTTATTATCTCTTAAAAAATAAGCTTTTTTAAACCAATACGAGTTGGGTGAAATTGGGCTACCCATTGGAAGACCATTTTGTAAATAATGCTTTCCTTTAAATGTAAAATAATGTTGGTTCACGCCTGAAACAACTCAATTATCTCAGCTATTGGGTTCGAATTTGTGTTTTTCTTTTTTAAAAACAATTTGATCAATGGTAAGCATTTTTGAGATGGTATACGCGCGAACATAGAATTATTACATATTTGCCATAATATTAAAGAATTTTCTTGGAAGCCCTTGAAATTCATATTTAAAATCAAGACAATGGACACTTATAAATGAGCAGCCAGATCTTCTGGACACATTACTAATTGAAGCTTGGGATGAGAACTCAAATTAGACGGAATATTCGTAGGAGTCTGTGATTTATTGAGATTGTTAGCATAACAGCGGCTAGACAAACTACTGGTGTAGCCACCGACGATGCTGAAAAACGAAACCAGGTCCGGTCATAGCAAGCAGTTATAGAAACATTGTGGAATTTTTAATATCTCTTCTTGTATTTATCGTTAATCGAATTTTGATTCTTACAACACGCACATATTAAATAAATAAATCATTTAACACAGTAAATTTTGACATTTCCAACCCTTACTTCGTGAAATTCTTTAATATTCATAACTATTTATTAACGATTAAAAAGCAACAGTATTAAAAATTCGATAAATATTTGTTAACACCGGACCAGGTTTCGCATTACAGTAAATTTTATTATTTAAACGTATTGTGCAAGTTGTACACATAAAAAAAAAAGATATCAAACGTCAGTTAGTAGAGGTATGATATGTTGTGCACCAGGAAAATGAAGGTTATTGTTCTAGCCAAAGCGAGAGATAAAAAAGCATGGCAATTATTATAATTGTTTTCCATTCTTCGATAAATGAGAAATTCTGCACAAAGGCAACCCCCCCCCACATGTGGAAATCCTTTTAGAGGTAACGTAAAATCTGTTATTGACATGTTTGTTGAACCGAGAAAAATAATGGATTTTACGTATGTTCAAACTAATTTCTGAATAGCGGCGAGCGCTGCTTAATACACAGAGTGCCTATGAAAAACCCGATGTTAATTAAAATAAAGGAATTGAGAAAAAAAACGAAATCTCTGAAAAGCAGTCGACATTTCTAGAAAAACTATTATTATATTATTATATTAATATTTCGAAAATAAGGCGAAATATGAAGATGAAATTTCTAGTCAAATTTAAAAAAGTCAAAATTTACAGAAAAGACAAATATTCAGAAAAGTGGCCTAATTTTGATAGAAAAAATGATTTCCGAAAGAAAAGCCCAAAAAGTGGAATTTTGAGAATAAAGTCGAAAGTTCTGAAAGGGCGAAATTAAACTAATTTTAAGAGAAATTCAAAATTTTTAGCAACGTTGAATATCGAATTTTGACATAAAAATATCAGGAAAAAGGCAAATTTTAAGAAACCTGTTAAAAGTTCTGAAAAATCAAATTCCAAATGATCAAAATCTTCAGAAAAACCCGATGTTAATAAAAATAAAGGAATTAAAAAAACGAGATCTCTGAAAAGCAGTCGATATCTCTAGAAAAACTACCAAATGAAGCATCAAAGATCGAAATTTTCCAGAAAAAATTCAAACTTAAAGAAAAAGTGCAACTTTAAGAATAGTCGTCCGTTTGTGGAAAAAACGAGTCTTGAAAAAAAGTCAAGATTTTAAGAAAGATACGAATTTCCAGGAAACATATTCATTTTTCCGGGAAGATACAGGATGGGATTTCAGGATAATTTTAAATTTGCGAAAAAAGGCGGATTTTGAGAAAAATATCAAAGTTTCGATTTTTCTAAATTTGTTTTTTTTGGAAATTTCGATTTTTTCCCTTGAAAAACAAAAAAAAGATCGAAATTTTGAGAAAAAAGTCAAAATTTAGTAAGCACTCGAAATTTTTCAGAGAGAGTCAAATTTTGTCGAAATTTTGGAAAAAGGACAAATTTTGAGAAAAATGTAATTTCTAGATTTTTCTCTTGAGCGCTTGAATCAGAGGCAGACATGCGCCCTGTTTTGCCCCACCCTGAGTCAGAAAATGTCCAATATTGAAATAATCGTCGAAATTTTGAGAAACAAGTTGTATTTCCCCATTCCAGGGGAAATTTTCTCGGAATTTTTGTCTTTTTACAAAATTTCTAAAAAAGTCATTATAAAAATTTCCAGCTAAATATTGTTATCAAAAAATCCATCAAGTTTTAAGCAAAAGGGTAAATCTTGATAAAAAAAGTCGAAATTTTCACAAAATTAAAGTTTAAAGAGAAGTCGAAGGAAAAAACTAATTTTGAGAAATGATAGAATTTCGAAAAATAAACCATGAATTTTGAGATAAAAATTTGAAATTTTTAGTTAAGTTGGATTCTGTTAAAATAAATCGAATTTTAGAAATACATTTGAAATTTCTAAAGAAATTTGTGAAAAAAGACGAATTTCGTGAAATAAGTCGAAATTTCGAGAAAATATCAATGGCTTAAGGACTTTTGTCGAATGGAAATTTTTTAGAGAAAGTCTCCTCAGTTTAATATAAATTCTCGTTAACCACACGAGCTGGGAAGGGGGGGGGGGGCAAGCGCCCTACCCTATTCTGACTACGTCTATATTAAAACTAATTCCACAAAGACGAGGGCCTCTTAAAGATCTACCCGCCCGGAGTCTCGCAATGGCTAAGGCCGCCTCTGAAGTTAGAATACGTCGAATTTGCATTTGTAGCTATATAGTTTCTTTAGTACTACAGCAAAAGTGTCCTTAAAAAATTAAAATAAGCATTTTTTGAACTGTCCTATAGAATGAAAAATAACCAAGATATAGAAGCTCAAAGGTGCCAGGCGGAGGCGTTCGAGATAACTTTATCTCGAACGTCTCGGCCAGGCCCTGGCTATCTAGAAACGTCCCCCTATATTATGGGGGGACTTTTCTAGATAACTACGTGCAACTAAAATACTTACGAACATATTTTCCAGTGCATGTTTCGCCAACCAACAGTTTAAAAACACAGGGATGAACATATTTCGGAATGGGGGGTAAAAAATCTGTAACAAAACTTGTAAATGTGTAAAGTTTGAGGCTATGATTAAAAAAATTCCTTACCGTTATTAAAAAAGGTATTGTATTTACTATATCGAGGACGAAATGAAACGAAAGCAGCTGTTGCCAAATATTACCCTGCAACAATAAAATCCATGTAACATGTAAATAAAATTACTCTTCTTTATACAATAAAATAGCTGGAACAGCTTATTTGAATGCTGGAATTTCCTACAATATTATGGTTGTAAATGCCTTGGATTCCCGTAAATAGCCTTTACATTAAAAGATCCCATTTCAGTTTTGTAATGTTCCATGCTAATCCGCATTATGCTGCCCAATTACTTCCTTGATAATTCAATTTTATCATAAGTTTTCCTGTAATTTTATTTAATTTGTAAAATAGAGTGTTATCTTTTGGCCCACGCACTACAAACAAAAAGAGCTAAATAATAATAATAAAGCAATGTAGACCAACCATGAAAATGTCTACGACAATAACCTCGTCCATTTTGCTTTGTTGCTCACGTTGGTGTTTTACTTTTTGTAAATTTAAATCTTTTTTTTGTAAATTTACTCTTCGTTGAAAATTTATTTGAAAAATTCACGATTTTTCAAAATATTAACTTTTCCTCAAAATTTTCCAAAATACCTTTTTTTTTGAAAACTTCCAACTGAAGATCACGACTTTTTTGAAAATGAAGACCAACAAATTGAAACTATCCAAAATGTCGGCTTCTTTTTGAAATTCTAGCTGAAAATTTAAGCGAAAATTTCAGTTGTTTAAAAATCCTGACTCTTAAATAAAATTTACATTTTTGTTCAAAATTTTTACCTAATTTAAAAATTTCGTGCGTCTTGAAAATTTGATTTATTCTAAAATCCAGTTGACGACTTGAAAAACGTTCAAATTTTTCTAAAATTAAAATTTTTCTGGAATTTTGATTTTTTTTGGAAAATATTGATCTAAACATTTCGATTTTTTTTAATTGGGCTTTTTTCGAAAAATTATATTTTTTATTAAAAATACGATTTTTTCTCAACGATGTTTTCTCAGCGATTTTTTTTTCCAAATTTCAAGTTTTCCTCGAAATTTCAAGTTTTTAAAAATTTGTAACTCTTTAAAAAAATTCCACTTTTGTTGAACATTTGTATTTTTATTCAGATGCCATTTTTTTAAATTTCGATTTATTATTGAAAATTTCGACCTTTTTAACAACGTAGACATTTCAACACATTAACTTTTCAAAACTTTCTTTTTTTCATCAAAATTTTAATTTTTTCCTAATGACGACTTTTTTGATTAAAAATTATGACTTTTGTTTGAAGTTTTGACCTTTTCAAAAATGTGTGAGTGTTTCTCGAAACTTTTAATTACGATGAAAGTTTCAACTTTTTTGAAAATTTGGTTTTTTCTACTAATTAGATCTTTTTCCCAAAATGTTGACTATTTTATAAAAAAAAAGTCAGTTTTTTTGAGATTTCAACTTTTGGTGAAAATTTTAATTATTTTGAATGACTATCCTAAAAATTTAGATTTTTTTGAACATTTGAACTTAATTTAAAAAAGTCGAAAGTTTCGAAATTTTAACTTTTTCTCAAAATTTCCACATTTATCTATTTTTGTGGAAAATTTTTACTTTTTTAAAAAGTTGACAGTTCTTTAAAAATTTGGACTTTTCAGAATTAAGAGCTGAAAATGTCAACCTTTTTTTCAACATTTCAACATTTTTTGAAATTTATGAATTCCTTCAAAAAAAGTTGAATTTTTAAAAATTTGGATTTATAATGAAGGTTTGAATTTTTTGAAAATTTTGACTATTCGGAAGTTCGGCTTTTTTTATAAATTTCGACTTTTAAAGAATTTGGATTTTTTTTTAAATTTCGACTTTCTTGACAAATAAATTTATATTTTATTAAAATTTAGATTTTTTTTTAATGTTGAAGTTTCAAAGAAAATCTCAGAAAAAAAGTATATTCTTGCCCAAGTTCCATTTTGTGATTAAAATGGTTTTTGTAATTTTTTAACATAAATTTTAAGCTTAATCTTGGAGTTTTTGTTTTCTTTTAATTTAGAATTTTGATTCGAAATTTCGAGTAAAGATTCAAATTTGAAGGAAAAAATTCAAAAAATAAATTGCGTCAAAATCCGAACTGAACATTAAAGAAATAATATTTAAAAGTTGAGCTTAAAATTTGGAAATCGGGAATTTATTAAAATAAATTTGGACAAGCGTCCAAATTTAGATTGAAAATGTTTAATTTTTTACATCATTTAGACCATCTTCTCGAAATTTGAATTTTGTTTTGAAATTCTGAATTTAAATCGATATTTCGACTAATCGAAACACGACAAACACGACAAAAAGGAATATTATTTTTTGAATGCTAATGCATTCAAATTGAAATTTCCAAAAAAGATTTTCGAAAACAAGAACGACATTTTTGAAAAAATAGGTCGAATTTTTAAAAATGTCTAAAATTTGCAAAACTGCGTTAAAAAGTAAAAACTTAATAAAATTGGGTTTGCAAAAAACGGAAATTTTGAAAAAAAAAAGG
The DNA here is from genome assembly GCA_028583605.1 of Dastarcus helophoroides. Lineage (NCBI taxonomy): Eukaryota > Metazoa > Arthropoda > Insecta > Coleoptera > Bothrideridae > Dastarcus > Dastarcus helophoroides. Next base: position 3,448,676 of record CM053325.1, read on the forward strand.
TAAACAGACACTTTCAAAGAATAAATATCCTGAAAATATCGAAGTTTAAAAAAAAAAAATTTTACAAATCTAATGATTTAAAAAAGTATAATTTTTTCAAAATAAGTCTAAATTTTAAGAGAAAAAATGATCCTCTGAAAATTTGACCCAAATTTTTAACACGTCAAAATTTTGGAAAATGTAAAAATGTTGGAAGCCGAAATTTATAACAAAAACGAAACTTATAAAATCAAATATATTCTATTGTATCTAAATGTTCAAAAAGTGGAATTTTATGAAAAAAGTTTTGAAAATAATAAAAATTTTAGGCATAGAAATTTTAAAAAAAGTGGAATAATCAAAATTTTTGATTTTATGGCAAAATTTACAAAAAAGTCAAAATTTTGATAAAAACCCAAGATTCGAAAAGTGTAAAAGCTTTCTTTAAATGTTCAATAAAAGTCAAACCCTTTTAAAAATTTGAAATTTTAGAAAATCGAAATTTAGGTTCAAATTTTTAAAACGTCAAAATTTTGGAAAATGTAAAAATGTTGGAAGCCGAAATTTAAAACATGTTCAAAAAAGTGGAATTTTGTGAAAAGAGTTTTGAAAATAATAAAAATTTTAGGCATAGAAGAAGAAAAGTGGAATAATTAAAATTTTTGATTTTATGGCAAAATTTACAAAAAAAGTCGAAATTTAATCACGATGAAAGTTTCGACTTTTTTGAAAATTTGGTTTTTTCTACTAATTAGATCTGTTTCACAAAATTTTGACTATTTTATAAAAAAAAGTCAGTTTTTTCGATATTTTAACTTTTGGTGAAAGCTGTCATCTTCACAGAGATAGTAATACCTCTCTGAAGGACCAGTGCGTTCCACCAAAATCAAAATTAAAAAAAAATTAACAGTACTGGTCAACACTGATATTGTCACACGAACTCTGGTAGGTAATTGTGTTTGGACTACCCCCATCATGAAACTCTACTTATTTTTTTCCCTTTACCCTCAGTTTTCTTGTAACGAGGTAAAATTAATTTTTGGAAACGTAGTCTTCCCAAATTCGTTATTATTTAGGTCAATACATTATTTACATCTTGAGAAATTTTACCTGAAATAAAACCTAATATCATGATCGTAATCATTTCTCATTTAAAGTATTTTTTATCATCAAAATTTGGGTGCTTTTTATGTAAATGGGACATCAGGGATCGAAAAAATCACAATTAGGAAAAAGTTTGTCCTACACGTAGATCTTTAATTTGAAAATAGAAAACTCTAAAGCATTTACACTTGTAAAGCTCTCTGGTATATTTCAACCATCACTTCATATCAAATTAGGCTTACCAAAAATTTTCTAGAGAGGATGAGTTGCAATAAAAATGGATTATTATATTTCAAAGAGAAATTCTCCAAAATGAGGGAAGAAGAAGAAGAAGAAGAAGAAGAAGAAGAAGAAGAAGAAGAAGAAGAAGAAGAAGAAGGAGAAGAAGGAGAAGAAGGAGAAGAAGGAGAAGAAGGAGAAGAAGGAGAAGAAGGAGAAGAAGGAGAAGAAGGAGAAGAAGGAGAAGAAGGAGAAGAAGGAGAAGAAGGAGAAGAGAAGGAGAAGAGAAGGAGAAGAAGGAGAAGAAGGAGAAGAAGGAGAAGAAGGAGAAGAAGGAGAAGAAGGAGAAGAAGGAGAAGAAGGAGAAGAAGGAGAAGAAGGAGAAGAAGGAGAAGAAGGAGAAGAAGGAGAAGAAGGAGATGAAGGAGAAGAGAAGGAGAAGAAGGAGAAGAGAAGGAGAAGAGAAGGAGAAGAAGGAGAAGAAGGAGAAGAAGGAGAAGAAGGAGAAGAAGGAGAAGAAGGAGAAGAAGGAGAAGAAGGAGAAGAAGGAGAAGAAGGAGAAGAAGGAGAAGAAGGAGAAGAAGGAGAAGAAGGAGAAGAAGGAGATGAAGGAGAAGAAGGAGAAGAAGGAGAAGAAGGAGAAGAGAAGGAGAAGAGAAGGAGAAGAGAAGGAGAAGAGAAGGAGAAGAGAAGGAGAAGAAGGAGAAGAAGGAGAAGAAGGAGAAGAAGGAGAAGAAGGAGAAGAAGGAGAAGAAGGAGAAGAAGGAGAAGAAGGAGAAGAAGAAGAAGAAGGAGAAGAAGGAGAAGAAGGAGAAGAAGGAGAAGAAGGATAAGAAGAAGAAGAAGAAGAAGAAGAAGAAGAAGAAGAAGAAGAAGAAGAAGAAGAAGAAGAAGAAGAAGTAGTAGTAGTAGTAGTAGTAGTAGTAGTAGTAGTAGTAGTAGTAGTAGTAGTAGTAGTAGTAGTAGTAGTAGTAGTAGTAGTAGTAGTAGTAGTAGTAGTAGTAGTAGTAGTAGTAGTAGTAGTAGTAGTAGTAGTAGTAGTAGTAGTAGTAGTAGTAAAGAAAAATTAAATGTTTTGATAAAATCAGCAGAAAGATGCTTCAAAAATTTTATTGGAAATTTTTTGATTTACCACAACAGTGACATCTAAAGATATTTGGTTAACAAACTTTTATTGGAGTATAAAACGCAATATGGGGATCAAGATTCAATTTTTAGTCACATATCTTGGCTTTATTCCTATGAATTAGGGGGCTCTGAAGGGCTCTAAGTGATAAGAACTGATAAAAGTTTCACGCGGACATTCCAATTATGACCAAGGCAGATTAAACTCAAGGGTGTTGACTACTGCTTGATCAAGAGGGACCAATTAAAAGCTAAATAATCTACAAAAACAAAGATTATAAGTTCCCAATGTACATGTTTTATGTTATATTTCAGGAGATTCAGCATTTCGTGGGTGCTGAAAATTTCAAAATTGCTTATTTTAAACGTCAACTAATACTAATAGATCTAAACTTTTTAAAAAAAAAATGACCCATTTTAATAACTTCCCCTTTATTGAAACTTTCAATCTTTTTTAATCTTATTCGACTTATCGAAACAGTTCACTTTTTTGAATAATTTGACTTTTTAAACATTTCATTTTTCGTAGGCATGTAGAATCCAACCTAGATTGCAAATTCATGCAGCCCTCCAGGGGTGTATAGTGAATCATAGATCGCTGAACTACCAACAGTTGAAACACTGTCACCTAGCGAAGCGGTTGCTCTCTAGGAAAGTTCCCAGAAGACAAGGATTCTAATGCACAGACCGATGGCTTTGAACTTGTATTAGATTCTGAGAGTCACCCGCTTGACGTCCGTTTATTCTTTAGTACTTACTCGTCGGAACATTTCTTAGTATTCGAGTTGGATATACCAAACTGACGAGATCTAATAAGATCAAAACCGGTCATTGGTTTCCAAATCTAATAAGTATTCAAACCTATGGGTCTGTGCATTAGAATCCTTGTCTTCTGGGGACTTTCCTAGAGAGCAACCGCTTCGCTAGGTGGCAGTGTTTTAACTATTGGTAGAATATGATACTCGAGGGCTGCATGATTGTGCACTTCAGGTTGTATCCTACTTGCATACGACACATTACTATTGTTACGGGCTTATCGGTTCGAATTGATTAACACGTGAATTGAACAATACCCACTTTATTACCGAACTCAACTTGGATCACTACAACTGGATAATGAACTCACTTATTGACTTCTTACTAACTCACTAACTACACTAACTTGTAGCTGACTGACTTGAGGGAAAGCTGACCGCCTTTTATGGTTTTGGCTCCCGGCTTCTAGAACTTTTCGGCAAATAAGGCTTATCGTTTACCGACATTTCTGGAACGCTTATCTGCCATTTGTTTCGTTATCGCGGCCGCTTTCCCCTTATCAGATCCTTCTAGAAACCATTTTTATTTACTAAATTATACAATTCTATTCTAAATTCTATTCCATCTATTTACATTCGGTTACACTATTAAAAAACACAAAAGAAATTGTGACATGACAAAACGTCAATTTTGTTGACCAGTGTTATTACACAAATATAATTTAAGAACTTTTTTTATCATCAGAAATGATTAAGGGGCCTGGGCGCCCAATCTGAGGCATCCGATGGGCTGTTAGGGTTCATTACGCGTGGTCTTATGTGATGCTTTTACGAGAAATTCTCATATTTCAGCGATGCGGCTGAAATAACTATTAAAACCGCCAGTACACTATAAAGCTTAGTTAAAGGTTTCTGATATAATATCGTAAAGCCCATATATTACAAAAGCTTACCTTATATCCGAGATAGGCGAGTAGTAAAGCTTCGGTTAAACTAATCATGGCCAATATAACTTGCACCACCCAAAGTTCAAGGGGGCGGCTCACCCACAGAATGGCATCCCAATTTATTATTGGGTTTTCTTGAAATTTCTCTTCGGTGAGATTTGCCGATAAAATGTATTCCGTTTTGTTCCCTGGTATGCATCCGTAACTGAAACAAATAAGACGTGGAATATTCCTCTGAAACCAAAGCTATTAAATGTAAAAAAAAAAAAACTAAGCAGCACTCTTTATTATCCAATCTGGTAAAGATTGGCTATTCATTACTTTTTTTCGACATTCGCCACTTTTATTAGACAATTTTGGCTTTCTTCAAAATTTCGATACTTTTTTGAAAATGTCAATTTTTTTTCAGGATTTCAATACTTTCCTGAAACCGAAATCCCTTCTTATCACCTGCAGCAATAAAGGAAACTTTTGCCCAAATTTCGTTTTACTGTCTTACTGTCTTACGTAGTTTCGGTTCTGCGTTGATGATTGGGTTTTTTAGTCGATCAGGAGTTTTTTTCTTTATAATTAATTGAAATACAAATCTTGTCCCCTGAAACCAAGAAGGATTAAAAAACACAACAAAGGTTGCTCTAACGCGTTTCGATAGCCAACGCATTAGAGCGCGTTGTGGTTTCTAATCTTTCTTGGTTTCAGGGGACAAGATTGTATTTTTTTGAAAGATTTGTATTTCAAAAAATTACAAATCTTGTTCTTGGCTTTTTTCAGAATTTATTTAAATATATCCTTTTTTAAGTTGAGAATTTTGACTCGTTTCTTGAAATTTTGTTTTTAAAAGTCTGACAAACTCTTTAAATAACTTAAAATTTTGACATTTTAGTCGAAGTTTACAATTTTTCTCAATTTTGGTGGAATAGACTGGTCCTTGGTTATCTTCAAAAATTGAAATGCAGACATTGTTCCCTGAAACCAAGAAGGATTAAAAAACACAACAAAGGTTGCTCTAGCGCGTTTCGATAGCCAACGCGTCAGAGCGCGTTGTGTTTTTTTAATCTTTCTTGGTTTCAGGGGACAAGATGTGTATTTCAATTTTTGAAAATAACCAATTACCAGTCCGTTCCAGGAATATTCATAATTGGTAATATAGAATATAATCCACACCAATGCGTAGATTAAATTCTTGACCATAAGGGTCAAAATAAATTATACAATCTTTATTTGGTTACTGTCAACGTATAATAACCAGTCAAGATGTTAAAGTACTGATTATAATTTGATATTATCAAGATCCACTTATTGCAATATCTCCTGTTATCAATTTATTACAGTATTGTTGAAAGAAATTTGAATTTTCTTTGATTAATGAGAGCAAATTAATTCAAAAGAACCAAAAGAATAATAAAATATAATCGATAGAACACTTAATATTTGTAGACGTCTATTATAAACAACTCAGAAAAGTTAATTAATCAATAACACAGGTCAGCAACCAAAATGCTGTCTGGATGTTATCAACTGATTTCCAGGCATTTAGATGTTCTGAAAACTAAAGAAATACTTAAAAAACTCCATGACGTCAGGTTATTTTGCAAAAATTTTATTTTTTTTGTTTTTTTTTTTGGGACAACTTCAAGTCTTAAATAATAGGTAGTGGAGACTGGGGTATTCTGGAACACGGGGAATTGCGGACCAGCTTCATATTTTTTCTTTAATAGTGGTTGATAGCTACAAATAACTGTCGTCAGCTCCCCTCATGTTAAGCCCATTTTCCCTTCAGTACTCGACTTGTGTACGCGAACCGTTACCTCGATACCACATAGAAATGGGATACTTCGACATTTTTTTTCACTTTAGAGTTTTCTCTAATTTGACAACACTTTTCGAGAACCAACTGAGATAAATAACTTCATAATATTCGAGGAACCTTAACCCTTCTTTGCATGATGATGGAAATTTTAATCATAATATTTAGTCAACAAAAAAAGGTACTCAAAACCCTTGTACTGTAAATTTGTTGTTGCTGGCAACTTTTTAAGCGACTCTAGCGTACAACAAAACGCAGTTGTCAAAAAATAGTAAACGTCACTGTCAATTACCAGGCTTAGAACTTGTCATTCCGCTGTTTGTTGTGACTGGAAGAAACAAGTGATATTTTAAATTGTTTTAAGGAAATAAACGGAGATATAAAATACAAGAAAAGTGAACATGAGTGGAAAAAAGGTTTGTTTTCATGTTTTTGTTATTTTATGTACAATTTATATCAAAACACTGTGAATACATTTCTCGAAACTATGTGATGGAAATTTACATCTCTGTGCAGTAACTTCACTTGTAATGTATGGCAATTTTTTTTTTGTAAATGTTTATTTTATGTTGTTTTTTAGGGAAACTTGAATGAAAGAGATATTGAAGATTATCTTAGTAAGTTAGAAGGCGGTTGGTTCTCAGAAGATGGCCTTGATGGCCAAGATTCCGATGATGAAAACCGCGATGCTGATGAAGTTATAAGAGTGTTGCAGGAGGAGAACGATGATGATGATGATGTGGATGAAACTGCTGACATTGATCCTCCTCTTGTAGAACCAGAAGATCAAGAATCCTCTCACCCATCAACATCATCCAATTTGCAGTCTTCATCCAGTTTTCCATTTGACAAAAGAAGCTTGATTTGGAAAAAAAGGAATCTGGTGTATGATACAGATAAAATTACTTTCTTGGGGAGTTTTACTGCTTCAGGCGGTCTATCACACCTAGAAACTCCATATCAATGTTTTAACCATTTTATCACTGAAGATTTTATCAAAACATTAGTAGAGGAGACAAATTTATATATAATACAGAGTAATTCTAATTCATCTATAACATTTACAGAATATAATTTGTATAAGTTCTTTGGTATATTATTATACATGTCAGTAATCAAATTTCCTAGCACAAGATCATACTGGTCGCCCAAGTTTGGATATGAGCCCATTTCTTCAACAATGCCACTAAACAAGTTTGAGAAAATAAAGTTATCATTACATTTTAATAACAATGATCTTCACAAACCTATAGGTCATCCAGAACATGACAGGCTTTATAAAATCCGCCCTGTTATCAAGCATCTCAATGAGAGGTTTGCCACAGTGCCAATGAATCAAAGACTTTCTGTGGATGAACAGATGTGTTCTACCAAAATAGGGCATTTTTTAAAACAGTATCTGCCTAAGAAGCCCCATAAATGGGGCTTCAAATTGTATGTTCTCTGTGATTTGATGGGATATGCCCACAAGTTTGAGGTATATTCTGGACAAGAGAATACAGAGAAACTCCCAGATGAACCAGATCTTGGTGCAACAGGAAATGTTGTAGTTCGTTTGCTTCAAGGAGTGCCAAGAAACCAAAACCACATCATATACTTTGATAATTTTTATACCTCTTTGCCATTGGTAGTTTTTTTAGCTAAATCAGGAATTCACACAGTGGGAACTGTGCAACAAAACAGGATACCAAATAATAAACTTCCAGAGAAGAAAAATTTTATGAAAAAATCTGTGCCCAGAGATAGTTTTGAGGAAAGAGTGTCTGTGCATGATGGTATAGGTTTGAGTTGTGTGGCTTGGAAAGATAATAAGATAGTAACCCTGTTATCTTATTCTGGAGCATTGCCTGTAACTAAAGTCAATAGATTTGACAGGACAACAAAAGAAAAAATTGATATTACTTGCCCATTTATTGTCCAAGAGTACAATAAACATATGGGAGGAGTAGATCTCATGGATAGCTTTTTGGGCAGAAATCATATAAAAATGAGGTCTAAAAAGTGGTATTTGCGTATTTTTTTTCATCTATTTGATCTAGCTGTTACAAACTCTTGGATTATTTATAAAAAAAATGCTCAAGAAAGAGGTGAACCTAAAAAGAGTCTGCTTACAATGGGCCAATTCAGAAATGAATTGGCCTTTGTGCTATGCAACAGAGGAACCACCAAAGAAGCTAAAAGAGGGCGTCCTAGTACCAGTTTACTAGAAGAAGAACTACAATCAAAAAAAAAAAGAAAAGGTTCTCCAGCTCCACCACCTCCAAAAGACACAAGAAAAGATGGTTCTGAACATTGGCCAAAAGTAGGTGGGTCACTCCGGTGCAAATTTCCCAAATGTAAAGGCTATTCCACAATTTCGTGTATTAAATGTGGCGTCAATTTGTGCTTAAATAAAAATAATAATTGTTTTTTAAATTATCATAAAGAATAAAGAAGATTGAGTAAACAATATTTTTTTTATTTATTTAGCACTGAGCTAAATATGTGACAATGCATGATGATGTAAATTTCCATCATATTGTTTTTTACATAATACATATTTTTATTTACACTAGGATTTTTTAAATATTTTTCCTTTAATCTAGAGCATTAATTACATTACCCTGATTTATTTTAAAAACATTTAAAAAACCATGCAAAGAAGGGTTAAGTCTTCGACAGGAACATGAAATTTTGCATGAAGTTTGTATTGTGTTACTCATATGCTGCCATATTGTAAAAAATGACTTTCGGGGAATTACGGACCACTTCTGTCGGGGAATTACGGACGACTTTTGTCGCGGAATTACGGATCACTCGATTTTTTACATTTCACAAGCTAATTTCGTGTATTTAATGCATATCAGTGATTATTCATGCAAATTTTCAGTAAAGCTTTATTTTTCGGCAATTTTTAATAGTTTTATGGTAAAATAATAATTTTGTTTCGAACTGATTTGCATTGCTATTTGTCACTCCATTTTGTTTCTCTTTTATAATAAATTTTCTGCATTCTAAATCAAAAACAAGAGGGTTTTCCTACTACATTTTTCCATTTTTAATCGATTTACAAAGTGGTCCGTAATTTCCCAACATTTTTTAAAATCGCAAATATGTAATTTTTGTGACAACTGTTATAAGTTGTATAATTTAATACAATTTGACCAAACGGCTGCGACGCAAATAGAGATTATTAGTTGTACTACAAACTGAAGCTTTGAAATTTTGAGAAAAAAAAATTTTTTTGCCAGTTTTTAACCAATATAAAAAGGCGGTTCACAATACCCCAGTCTCCCCTACAATTTTATTTTGATTACTGTTTTTAAATGTATACAGATCATAACTATTATTAATTTCTAAATAAAGGACACCCCGTGTGAGCTAAATTAACATAACATGTTGTAACTTGAACGTGCCTGATCCTATATATCGTGATAGTGTAGAGAGTCCAATGAATGCAAAGTACAATTAAGGGTTAACTCGCATTGTTTTATAAATCTTGGTTCAATATAGTGCAATGTCGTTGGTGCAAACGTGTGTAAACTCGTCTAATAGTTTTTGTTACATTTGTGACGAATATATGGCATTAAAGCAACGTTCTACTGGCGATCGACTGACATATGTTACTCATATCTGTAACTCAACTGTGGAAAAACATGGCGATACTAAGATTGTGGCATTGGATGTCTCAAAGTCCTTTGACAGAGCCTGTCATCGATCTTTTCTCGCCAAATTACGGTCTTTCTCCTGGACTCTGTCATTTGATATCCAATTTTCTCGCTGACAGATCTCTTCAGGTCGTCGTCGATGGTATCTCAGCCGAGACATTTGCGATTAACGCGGGGGTGCCTCAAGGGTCTGTTCTGTCTCCTACTCTATTTTTGTTACAATAAACGATCTGTTAGCTTCAACTTCTAATCCTATATACAGCTGCGCAGATGATAGTAACCTTGTGTCATCTTTCTTCTCCAACAAACCATTATCTATCGCTGCTTCAGTTGGACTATGGGAACAGCAGATATAGACGATTAATTGAAATCTCGAAATGATTCTGGAATGGGGTAAGAACAATTTGGTCTACTTCAATGCTTCAAAAACTCAGGCCGAGGTTTTCTCTAAGAAAACATCAAGGAATAATGCAACAAACATACTAATGGACGGTAAAATCCTTCCGATGGGATCTAATCTATCTATCCTAGGAGTGAATGTGAGCACTAACTTCTCTTGGGACGATCATGTGCGCGCCATTGCCAAATCCGCCTCTCAGAAGCTAGGATTTCTTTTTAGAGTAAAAAGTACTTTACATCTCATCAGCTACTGACACTATACAAAGCTCAAGTTAGGCCAACAGTGTTCTCATGTTTGAAGTTCAGTTCCAAAATAGCTCTCTTGGATTCAATTCAAAGAAGAGCGATTCGCCTAATTGATGACGAGAGTCTGACCGACTCTCTCGAAACACTAGAGCACAGGCGTATGGTTGGTGACTTGTCCCTTTTCTACAAGTACTATCATGAAAGATGCTCGCAGGAACTAATAGGATTGATCCCCCCAAGGGCAAGATCCTTGAAGTATACTAGACAGTCGAAGACAGCAAATTTCTGTGCGGTCCAGCTCGATACAGTGAGGACTTCTGTCTGCGGAGACTCTTTTTTCTATAGAACTTCCAAATTATGGAACTTGTTATAAAAAGGAATTTTCCCCAAAAATTACAATCTTTCCTTGTTTAAGAAGGCGGTTCATCGCCATCTGTCCTTGTTTCCTTTTGTTGTTCCTTTTCTACAAGTACTATCATGGAAGATACTTGCAGCAACTAATAAGATTGATCCCCTCAAGGGCAAGATTCTTGAGGCATACTAGACAGTCGAAGACAGCAAATTCCTGTGTGGTCCAGCTTGATACAGTGAGGACTTCTGTCTATGGAGACTCGTTTTTCTGTAGAACTTCCAAATTATGGAACTTGTTACCGAAAGGAATTTTCCCCAAAAATCTACCTTGTTTAAGAAGGCGGTTCATCGCCATCTATCCTTGTTTCCCCATCCTACTCGCAGTGCTTTGAAAGCATAATGGGGTTACCCTTTGCAACTGGATTAACCTTAAAAAAAAATCTATACGCCACTATGCTAGATCGTATGCAATTTTAAATGTATCCATCAAACCTTCAATATTGGTACAACCAATTGGGCAAAGTAGAAAGTGAACCGCTTCTAACGATATCTAAACCAAAAGGAAGACACTCTCGACAAAAGTAAGTTCCTGCTTGTTAAAAAAAAAACAAGTTAAGATTACGGACTTTGTATTTTGGCGTATTTTGGCTTAAAACTTGGAGATCAGGATAAGTTTGGGCACCTCATAAAGTCTGCAAACGATGTATTGAAGACCTTCGAAATTGGTCTAAGGACAAGAAAGAACTTTCCGATTTGCCATTCCTATGGTATGGCGCGAGCGAAAGAACCACTTTTGTTCGTGTAATGTGAAAGGGTATAATTCAGTCAATTTTATATCCCAATCTGCAATCAGCTATTCGTCTCATCCCTCATGGTACCGAAATACCAGTGCCAAAGATCTCTGCTACTTTGGAAGAGGTTCCAAATTCTGACGAAGATGACAACACCTGAACCCGATGACAAGTCAAGCTTTGAATTTGAAGATGACAGCAGTCCGAAATTGTTTTCCTAGGAAGAGCTAAATGATTTGGTAATCTTCCCAAAAATGCTGCTGAGTTGCTTGGATCAAAACTCAAAAGCAGGAACTTACTTTTGTTAAGAGTGTCTTCCTTTTGGTTTAGATATCGTGAGAAGAGGTTCACTTCCTACTTTGCCCAAGAGGATGAGTTGGTTGTACCAATATTAAAGGTTTGATGGATACATTTAAAATCGCATACGACCTAGCATAGTGACGTATAGATTTTTTTTAAGTTTAATCCACTCACAAAGGGGAACTTCATTATGCTTTCAAAGCACTGCGAGTAGGATGCGGAAACAAAGATAGATGCCAATGAACCACTTTGTTAAACATGGAAAGATTCTTTAAAAAGAAGTCTTAAAGCAGTTGCTTCACAATGGCGGTTTCTACGCTTCCGTTCCTGTCAGTCATTCCGTACACTTCAAGGAAACCTACAAGAACTTGGAATTGATTCTTTGCAAATTAAAATATAAAGACCACAGTTGGCAAGTGTGTCGTGATTTCAAAATCTAGGGCATGTCGCTCGGACAACAATCTGGGTTTATCAAATCCACTTGCTTTCTGTGTTTATGGGATGATAGAGACCGAACAAATCATTGGATCAAAAAGTGTTGGCCTTCGAGAGAGCTTAAAGTTGTCGAAAAGAATGTTCTGCATGAAACTTTGGAACCTCCTGATAAAGTTCTTTTGCCACCGCTTCACATAAAACTGGGACTGATGAAGTTTTGATGGATACATTTAAAATCGCATACGACCTAGCACAGTGGCGTATAGATTCTTCAAAAAGAAGCCTTAAAGCAGTTCTGCTTCACAATGGCGGTTTCTGCGCTTCCGTTCCTGTCGGTCATTCTGTACACTTCAAGGAAACCTACAAGAACTTGGGGTTGATTCTTTGCTAATTAAAATATAAAGACCACGGTTGGCAAGTGTGTCATGATTTCAAAATCTAGGGCATGTCGCTCGGACAACAATTTGGGTTTACCAAATTCACTTGCTTTTTGTGTCTATGGGATAGTAGAGACCGAACAAATCACAGGACCAAAAAGTGTTGGCCTCCGGAGATTAAAGTTGTCGAAAAGAATATCCTGCATGAAACTTTGGCACCTCCTTCTGCCACCGCTTCACATAAAGCTGAGATTGATGAAGCAATTTGTAAAGTCACTTCCAAGAGGTGGAAATTGCTTCAAATAATCAGGGGCGGCCTTAGCCATTGCGAGGCACCGGGCGGGTAGATCTTTAAGAGGCCCTCGTCTTTGTGGAATTAGTTTTAACATAGACGTAGTCAGAATAGGGTAGGGCGCTTGCCCCCCCCCAGCTTGTGTAGTTAACGAAAATTTATATTGAACTGAGGAGACTTTCTCTAAAAAATTTCCATTTGACAAAAGTCGTCCTTTAAGCTATTGATATTTTCTCGAAATTTCGACTTATTTCACGAAATTCGTCTTTTTTCATAAATTTCTTTGGAAATTTCAAAGGTATTCCTAAAATTCGATTTATTTTATTAGAATCCAACTTAACTAAAAATTTCTATCATTTCTCAAAATTAGTTTTTTCCGGAAACTTCGACTTCTCTTTAAACTTTAATTTTCTAAAAATTTCGACTTTTTTTTATCAAGATTTACCCTTTTGCTTAAAACATGATCGATTTTTGGATAACAATATTTAGCTGGAAATTTTTATAATGACTTTTTTAGAAATTTTGTAAAAAGACAAAAATTCCGAGAAAATATGCCCTGGAATGGGGAAATACAACTTGTTTCTCAAAATCTCGACGATTATTTCAATATTGGACATTTTCTGACTCAGGGTAGGGCAGAACAGGGCACATGTCTGCCTCTGATTCAAGCGCTCAAGAGAAAAATCAAGAAATTACATTTTTCTTGAAATTAGTCCTATTTCCAAAATTTCGACAAAATTTGACTCTCTCTGAAGAATTTCGAGTGTTTACTAAATTTTGAATTTTTTCTCAAAATTTCAATCTTTTTTTTGTTTTTCAAGGGAAAAAAAATCGAAATTTTCAAAAAAAAACAAATTTAGAAAAATCGAAACTTTGATATTTTTCTCAAAATCCGCCTTTTCTCGCAAATTTAAAATTATCCTAAAATCCCATCCTGTATGTTCCCGGAACACTAAATATTTTTCCTGGAAATTCGTATCTTTCTTAAAATTTTGACTTTTTTTTCAAGACTCGTTTGTTCCACAAACGGACGGCTATTCTCAAAGTTGCACTTTTTCTTTAAGTTTGAATTTTTTCTCAAACATTTCGATCTTTGATGCTTCATTTGGTAGTTTTTCTAGAAATGTCGACTGCTTTTCAGAGATTTCGTTTTTTTAAATTCCTTTATTTTTATTAACATCGGGTTTTTCTGAAGATTTTGATCATTTGGAATTTGATTTTTCAGAACTTTTAACAGGTTTCTGAAAATTTGCCTTTTTCCCGATATTTTTATATCAAAATTCGATATTCAACTTTGCTAGAAATTTTGAATTTCTCTTAAAATTAGTTTAATTTCGTCTTTTCAGAAATTTCGACTTTATTCTCAAAATTCCACTTTTTGGGCTCTTCTTTCGGAAATCACTTTTTCTATCAAAATTAGGCCACTTTTATGAATATTTGTCTTTTCTTTAAATTTTGACGTTTTTAAATTTGACTAGAAATTTCATCTTTATATTTCGCCTTATTTTCGAAATATTGACCTTAATTTCAAAATGCCATGTTTTAGTTTATGGAACTTTCTGGACTTTTTCCTCGAAATTGCCTTTTTCTTTAAATTTCAGTTTTCTCGAAATACGTTTGTTTTCTCTAAATTAGGTCGGCATATTATTAAAAATTAAAAATGTTGCGAAAAATATTTTTGGGTAATTTCGAGAAAAAGATTTCTTGTACATTCAATTTCTTTATTGAAATTTAAATATTATGTCAAAATTAGAATAAAAAAGTAAACATTTCAAGGAAAGCGTTTTTGGAAATTGCAGATTTTTTCCCAACATTTGGCCTTTGGAAATATTTTGGCATATTTAGAAATTTCGAGTTCTTCTGAAAGGTTGGGTTTTTATTCAATTTCGGTTTTCTAAAAAATCCTTTCGCAAAATAGGGGTTTTTCAAAAAAATTGGTCGCTTTGGAAATTACGACTTTATTCTACATTTTTCTCTCAAAATTGAACTTTCATTTTTTTAATATTCGTTTTTTTCTGATTTTTTTTCAAATTTAAATTTCCGAAAATTTCATGTTTCTCAAAAGTTGTCTTATTCTGGAAATTTTGACTCGTACTAGAAATAGGGATGTCTTATGCTTCCGAAAATTTCCGTTTACAGTGAAAAATTTTTCTCAAAGTTCCAAGTTTTTTTTGAAAATTACATTTTTTTTCCACAAAATTCGACCTTTAAAAATATAATTTTTTCGAATTTTCAACAATTTTTGAAATTTTTTGAAAGGGTAGAATTTTATTTCAAACACGAATTTCTAAACATTTTCCCAAAATTCGTTTTTCCTCGTTTCTTTCAAAATTAAAATTTCTGTTGAAAATATTCACTTTTCTTTAAGAGATTTCAACCTTTTTCTCGAAATTTTGACGGTATTTTTTAAAATCGTTATTTTTTGAAATCTTCAAAATTTGGATAGTTTTTAAAGTTTTTCGAAAGGATCGGTTTTTATTTTAGATTCAATTTTTTGACTGTTTTCGCAAAGTTCGACTCTATTTCCAAATTTCGAAGTTAATCTGAAAATTCGATTACTCAGTTCATGTAGTTAAATGAAAATATACATATACTCGTAGCGTTTTCCGGTTTTCTTTTTTTATGAATTTTTCAAAATGATTCTTGCGCCTCCCTAAACTAAATCCTGCCTACGCTTATGAATTTCAATGATGATGCTCGACTAGAAATGCAAAGTCATAAATAAATATATTTGGATTTTTAAAATTGTTTATTGGAAACTAAGAAAAATTAATAAACACAAAGATTTTTTTTAGTGGAACGGACCGGTCCTTGGATATCGTCAAAAAAATCCTTCTTGGCTTCAGGGGACAAATTTTGTCCTTCAATTTTTAAACACAAAGATAACAAACTATTAATCATTATAAATAAGGTGCATTTAGGTCTTAAAAGGATCAGAGATTAGAAATGATGACGACTGCTCTAATATAAAAGCATAATCCGACGACAGTTGACAGGTGAAATGAAATACGGGAATTCCCCGAACCGTAAACACGAAGAAAATAGAGTACTACCAGATTTTGTTTAGCCCTTGCAGATGGCAGCACTTGTGGCACTGGTACGAAATTTTGTCAGTGTGAAAGAGAAGGAAAGGAACATTCATTGGAGCGAATGAGACAGATATCAGCGCGATAACTACCACGCAAGGGAGCAGCGAGTCCAGTTTTATAATGCGCGGTTAAGGCTCGAAATTCAAATGAGGATTAGAATTCGTGCTATTGCGCGAGGCTCTCTTCAAGAGCGAGGCCCCGGGCGGTTGCCCTGCTTGCCACCTCCAAAGGCCGCCCCTGCAAATAATTAATGTTAAAGTTTTCGGGTCTCTCGGAGGCAAAGTTGAAGGAAGGTGTTTTCATTAGATGGCTTATGGCTGATCCACAATTCATGACAACCATGACGTATGCTTAAAGAGAAAGGTGGATTGCTTTAAAAGAGGTCACACAGACATTTTTAGGTAATAATGAAGACCTTAACTGCAAATCGTCAAAAGAATGTTAAAAGCATTTTAAACTTTAGGTTGTCTAATGATTTTAAAAGTACATTTTCTTCATTCTCACCTTGACTACTTTCCAGAAAATTTAGGAGACGTGAGTGAAGAGCAAGGTTAACGATTTCATCAAGATATTAAGGAGATGGAAAAAAGACATCAGAGAAGATGAAGCGTCTCAGTGATGGCAGACTACTGTTGGACGCTTCAGAGAGACCTTTCAGATGCTTCCCACAAGCAAAAATGTACCAACAGTAGTCTCACTAGGAAAAAGAAATGCCTTTAGTGCTTACTAATTAAAGAGGTGCTTTGGTACTCTTAAAACGTCGAAATTCTTCGCTTGCCATTTTACAAACTACGCCAATACTAGAATTAGAATTTAAATAGCTTAGAATTTAATGAAATTTGCCAATAATGTTTAAAAATGTTGGGGAATTTGGACTTTGCAAGCAGATTTCTGATTTTTGTCTTAGTATTCCCACAAATAGGCGTACAATTTGTCTCTTTTTTGCCTGTTTTCAGGAGCGAATATCTCGGAAACTAACCGGAGTTGGAAAAAATACTTCCAAAGCGCCAATTCGACATCCTTGCTTCATAAGTTCTCTAAATTTGAAAACAAAATGTTAAAAAATAAAGGTAATATTTGTAAAATGGGAACGCAGTGTTTGGCATAAAAATTACGCTTTGATTTCGGTTGCTCTCACTCAGGTCAGGCAGGGTACGGAGACGGACGTGATGCGGAGCAGAGAAATTTTTGCTCCTTCCCCAATACGTCATCAACGCACGAAGTATCTTTGCAAGCTTATATACAGATAAGGAAAAATTTTCATTGGCCATGTAAAACGCTAAGAATTGTCCCTCCCATAGTTTTCTACGGCCGCTGAACGTATTTCCCTACCTTGACGCAGCCAGCTCGTATCTTCCAGTTTAGATGTTAGAAAAAACTCGTCGAAAAATTTACAAGAGACTGGGATATTGTTTAGCGCAGACTGGCGGCCTATTTGAACTCCTTATATTGTATTGTTTAAAGAGTTATTTTGTTATATTCTTTATTAGAATTATTATTTATTTTGTTTAAGAAATCACGTTTATTTATTTTGGTTATCAAAGAATATCAGTTTTATTTTGCCCCAGACGTTGATTAAATCAACGGACTAAAAGAACAAACAGCATGTGGTACCCAAATTTTAATAAAATTGTTGCCTGCCAATAGTAATCCCGTAACAAAACACGTTAGAAGCTATGATGTACTACTGAAATCTCCACCAGCACTGATCGCTCTGCGTTGAATTGTTTACACCGGTGTAGGAGAATACAAGGCGCCGCCCATCTATCCCACTATTAGCTCTCAATGTTAAATCTCTCATTAACATTCTCCCTATGGACAGTGTTTGACTTTCCTGATCTGCATATCAAAATAATAACAAACAATATTCTACCCAAACACTAGATGATAGCTTGGCTCTCGAAGCGCGTTAGAGCAACCTTTGTTGTGTTTTATAATCTTTCTTGGTTTCAGGGGTCAATTTTGTCAGAAAACGTAACGTGTTATGACAAAATGAAAGTCATTTTCGGATTTAGCACACCCAAAAACATGGGAATTAAAGAAAAAACCAAAACAGTTTTCAATTTTATTTTTATTTGCAGATTTATGTAATTATTGCTCGCACATTTAAATTTTGAATTAACCTGTAGTGATGGTTTGATTTAATATTGGTAAATATTCTGATTCTAAATCGTAAATAGTTAACTTTCCTGTTTTAGTCAACCATTTAATCTTATCTAAGGCAATAAATTTGCTTCGAGGATTAAAGTATGGGCCATAGAAATTGGGTCAGGTTTTATCAGAAATCGCCATAATTGTCGCTCTTAGTCACGAGAAAATCCACTTTTAGTAACATCACAATTAATGTTTGATGGGCAGAGATTGTTGATTTTCCATTTTAATGAAAACCTACAGCTTCAACCCTATTTGAAATTTGAAATTATGGCAAGCGAATTATTTCTGATTCATAAACTAAACAATAATGTAACAAATATGAAAATTGCATTATGTGTCAGTAAAGTATTGGATATTATCCGGACCTATCTTTGTTTAAGAAGGCGGTTCATCGCCATTTATCCTTGTTTCCGCATTCTACTCGCAATGCTTTGAAAGCATAACGGGGTTAGTCTTTTCGAGTGGATTAAACTTAGAAAAAAAAACCGGTTTCGCACTTATTATATTAGTAGACGTTTTAGACGTTTGCAGTAATTGAAAGTCATAGAAATTTACAAATATTTACACTGGTGACACACTTCCTCATAAATAAAGGATATCTGGTATTTAGGGCAGTTGTAGTAGCAGGCAGAAGATGCGAAATATATTACATAGTAAAAATGATAATATACAGGGTGTTACAAAAGTCCGGGCCGCTACTTCAGGAGCATATTCTACACATTAAAATATGAAAAATGTTGAAATACATTTTTTTTCTTTAAATTGCCTCCTAACGGAGATATGACCATTTAAAAATGGCGCCCCTAAAGTGGTTTTTTTACTACAAAAAGTTAACGGTTAGTAGCAAAGTCATGAAATTGGGCAAGCAGTTAAAGAATTGGATTAGGCATATTCTCATGTAACATATTTTTTAAATAAGCAATAGCGTGGTGTGTAGGGGGTTGCCCGCGATTATTTTTTGCCGTAACTTTTTTGTATTGCAATATTTCGACACAAAAGTGCCATAATCGTAAAACGCAACATTTTTTATACAAAAAAGGTACTCTTTCTCAAAGTCGCTAAAAGTAACCGTTTCCGAGAAAAAGGCGTTTAAATAATCCTATCCCGTCTTCGAAATTCTAACTAATTTGTATAAGAAAAAATAAGTTGGTCATGCGAACTGATCGTAAAGAAAACAATTGTACTTGACAATATCTGCCAGAGATTGACTTTGTGTCACTGATAAAATTTGGTCGTAAGCTGTAAACTTTAGCAGTTTTTGTTGTCAATAGTAAATGTAGTAGTTTTTTAACTTTTCATTATTTTGATAAAATGGACTATTCAAATCAAGAAATGACCGATATGCATTTAATGTACGGGCTTGCAAATTGTAATCGTGCTGAAGCAAGACGGCTTTATGCTGAACGTTTTCCTAATAGACACCTACCAGGAGAAAAATTGTTCCAGAAAATTCATGCTCGTTTATGTGAAACAGGAAATTTTGTTTTCAAAGGCGAACGTGTTGGAAGGCCAAACGCAGAAGTTGCTAATTTAGAGGAGCGTGTGCTTCAGCGAGTTGAAGAAGATCCATGTGTCAGCACTAGACAACTTGCTTTAGCCGAAGGAGTAAATCACGTAACTATCTGGCGAATTTTGAAATTTTACCAATTTTACCCCTATCATTTTCAAAGAGTGCAAGGGTTACTTGCTGCTGATTATCCTCCAAGAATATAATTTTGCAACTGGCTATTGCATAAGATCGCTGAAAATGAGAACTTTCCATCGCTCATATTATTTACGGACGAAGCGGGTTTTACCAGAAACGGGATACTTAACTTTCACAACATGCATCAGTGGCAAGTTGAAAATCCCAATGCAGTTATTCAGTCGAGACATCAGCAACATTTTTCACTTAACATTTGGGGAGGAATAATGGGGGACTCTATAATTGGACCGTTTTTTTTACCTCATAGGTTAACAGGAACATCATATAGACATTTTTTGCAAACAGAGTTACCCGTGTTACTTGAAAATGTTCCACTCGTAACAAGACAGCGAATGTGGATAATGCACGATGGGGCACCTGCCCATTTTAGTGCAGTTGCTAGGGAATTTTTGAATAACAACTATCATCAACGATGGATAGGTCGAGGAGGTCCGATACCATGGCCAGCTAGGTCTCCTGACCTCAACCCACTCGATTTCTACTTATGGGGACATCTAAAGCAGATCGTCTACTCCACACCAGTTGACAATATCAATGATCTTCGTGAACGAATTGAAAATGGGTTCAACCAGATTCACAATACACCAGGCATTTGCGAAAGAGTAAGGAGTTCCCTTAGAAGACGAGCCGAGCAATGTATTGCTGCAGGGGGCAGTAATTTCGAACACTTGCTTTGATTTTTTTTTTCCTAATTTTGTACTATTTTTATATCAATGCAGTTAGTAGTGGATAAATTAGAAATTTGCAAAACGAATTCTAATAAATGCAACAATTTTGTTTAAACGCTTTTTTCTCGGAAACGGTTACTTTTAGCGACTTTGAGAAAGAGTACCTTTTTTTTATAAAAAATGTTGCTTTTTACGATTATGGCACTTTTGTGTCGAAATATTGCAATACAAAAAAGTTACGGCAAAAAATAATCGCGGGCAACCCCCTACACACCAGGCTACTGCTTATTTAAAAAATATGTTACATGAGAATATGCCTAATCCAATTCTTTAACTGCTTGCCCAATTTCATGACTTTGCTACTAACCGTTAACTTTTTGTAGTAAAAAAACCACTTTAGGGGCGCCATTTTTAAATGGTCATATCTCCGTTAGGAGGCAATTTAAAGAAAAAAAATGTATTTCAACATTTTTCATATTTTAATGTGTAGAATAAGCTCCTGAAGTAGCGGCCCGGACTTTTGTAACACCCTGTATATATTCCCTTATACCGTAAGGTGTCTATTTCATTCACAAAATTTTTTCCATTCCTTTTTGTTTAGCGCTACAATTTTTGCTTCGTTTAGGTTTTATTGTCTCTTTCTGATTAATTTATCAATGATGTCACCCCATCTTTCTTTAGGTCTGCCTCTACGTCTCCGGTCCAATGTTCTTGCTTCCCATATTTTCTTTACTTGCATGTTATCTTTCATCCTTTGTATATGTCCCCACCAACCTAATGGTTTTTCTTCGACAATTTCTAATACAGGCTTAGCATCCAGTTCTTCCCTCACTTTTTGATTTCTTATTCGATCTCTTCTACTTATGCCCTTTATCGCTCTTCAGAACTTCATCTCGACTGCTTGTATCCGGCTTTTCATTATCTTCGTTAAAACCCAGGTTTCACTTCCAAATAGTAGTATAGGTTGGAAGATAGTCTTGTATACCAACATTTTCGTATTTTTGGATATTTCTTTCTTCTTGACTATGGTTGCACACATACTGTAATATGCTTTAAGTGCTTTCTCTATGCGTTCATTGATGTCCCTATCCTGATTTCCTTTATTATCTATTATTACTCCTAAATATTTGAATTCCTTGACCTGCTGTATATCCTTATTTTCCAATCGTATATTTATTTTTTTATTTTCATCTTCTGTTATCGCCATTACTTTTGTTTTATTGACATTTATTTTCATTTGTTTAGATTCTAGAGCATCTTTCCATATTTCTAAGTTAGTTTGTAGGTCTTCGGGTGAATTGGCCATTATTACTATATCATCTGCAAATGCACATTCTTTTATACAGACTTTTTGTAGATTGTAGTATCCCACTTGTAGGCCTGTTGTTTTAGTACATGTTTGTTTGAGTATGTCATCTATCAGGATAATGAATAGTAATGGGCTAAGTACTCCTCCCTGTCGTAAACCATCTCTTGTGTAGAAAGTAGAAGACTGCATATTTCGCGTCCTGACGTAATTTGCATTTTCCTCATATATGCTTTTTATTCCAGTAATTAATTTTCGACTGACTCCTCGTTGTTCCAAACTTATCCATATTTCTTTTCTGGGTGCTCTGTCAAAAGCCTTTTCAAGATCAATAAATGCTAGATATGCCTCTCTCCGTTGTCTTAATATTTTATCCGTAAGTTGTTTCATCGTGAATATATGGTCCTGTATACTATGGCCTCTTCTAAATCCATTTTGGGATACACTTAATTGCGTTTCTATGACTAAACGGAGCCTGTTTGCTAACACCCTTTCATATATCTTTGCTACCGTGCTCAATAAAGTTATACCTCCATAATTTTGGCATTGTTTTCTATCTCCCTTTTTATATATGGGCATAATAACACCTATTCCCCAATCTTTAGGTATGTTTCCTTTTATCCATGCCTTATTACAAATGTTGTACAAGAGTTTTACACCTTTCTTCCCTATGTGTTTAATCATATCTGATGTTATTCCATCATGTCCGGGTGCTTTTCCACATTTTGTTGCCTTGATTGCTACTTCAACTTCCTCTATCGTAAGTACTTCATTTTCTTCATCTGCTATTGTGTCATTTGTTGTTACTTCTTTGCCTTCTTGTGTCTCTGTTTCCAGTGGATTTAATAGTTCGTAAAAGTATTCTTTCCATCTGTTCATAATTAAATTCTCATCTTTTAGCAACGCGCCTTCTTTGCTTGTTATAGTCGTCCATTTCTTTTCTTTTCCTTTTCTTATTGTCTTCACTGCTTTATAAAATAGCTTGCGATCTCCTTTATTTGTCTCCTCCATTTTTTTCCCAAAACATTCCCATGCCTTCTGTTTAGCTTCCAAAACCATTTTTTTTACTTTGGTTCTTCTCTCCTTATACAAAGTGTATTTTTGTGCGGTGTTATTATTTAAGTACTCTTTCCACGCTTGTTTCTTTAATTAAACTTCTTTTTTGATTTCATCGTTCCACCAGGCAGTTAACTTTTTATTGGCGTTGATTGTAATCGTGCCACATGCTTGTTTAGCTGCTTCTATTACTACCTCCTTAAATATTTGCCATATGTCTTCAACATCTTTTTGTTCAATCTCCTTTTCTATATTACTTATTTTTTCCTCAAGAATTTGGTGATAACTGTTTGCTATATCTTTTTCTCTTAATCTGTATGTTTTAATATTTTCTTTTTTTACTGGTGCAGTTTCGTGTCGTTCGTTGTCACTCCTACACTCCTACTTTTTCCTAATTTTTGCTACAACCAGGTAATGATCACTAAATATTTCCGCACTTCTTTTGACTCTTACATCCGTGATCGATTTCCTATTATTTCTTTGCACAAGTACGCAGTCAATTATGGATCTTTCTTTTCTGTTTTCCGCTATTCTTGTAAATTTATGTATATCCTGGTGTTCATAAAACGTATTTGTTATTATGAGATCGTTCAATATGCAAAATTCTATCATTCTTAACCCATTGTTGTTTATTTTTGTTTCCCCACAGTTTCCAATCACATTTACATTTCTATTCTCTCTTTTACCCACCCTACTGTTAAAATCTCCCATTACGATAATTTTACCTTTACCTGTCTCCGTGGTCAATGTTAGTTCCTCCCAGAATTGATCTTTATTACTCCCTAAATTATCTTCATTTGGTCCATACCCTATTATTATGCATATTCGTTCCCCATATATATCATCAAATTCTATTTCTAGTATTCTTTCAGAAATGCCTTCCCAATTTAGTATATTATCTACTAATCCTTTCTCTATTATGCACCCAAACCCTGCCGCAGCATGTTTATTTTGTTCTACTCCACTGTATATTAAAAGGTGTCCATTTTTTAGCACTAGTTCCCCTTGCCCCTTCTTCTTCGTTTCTGTTATTGTTAATATTTGGATCCCTGTCATTTCAAATTCTTCTATTAGTTCCTCCTCTTTTCCCCTTAGTCCTCTAACATTCCATGTTCCCACTTTCCAAATTTCTTTTCCTGTTTTTTCCTTTTTATTTATTTTTTCTATTGTTGTGTTTTTATGTGTTTTCGTATCCATTTTCATTGCCTTGTTCGCCATCATACTATTTACCTCTTTAGATTTATTGCTCAGTTTTTTGAATTTGTATTTTCTAATTTTTGCTTGATTTTGTTCCATTTCGAAGTTTCTCCATCAACTATTATCTTGTTATATCCCATTTTGATATTCTTACCCATACGTTTCTCCTCTTCTGCTTTATTTTTTAGTTGTCTCTGCTTCTCCCTTTCTTTATGCGTCAAGTCTTCATTTATGAAAATTTTTTCATTAATTTTTCTAAGCTTTGATTTGTTTTTCATAATCTGTTTCTTTTCATGTTCATTTTGCAGTTTCACAAGATATATATTTCTACCAATGTTGTAAGTTTCTTCAACTTTGGTTTGTATTTCTAATTTTTCTTTAAAGAAATTTTCCATTTCTGTAATTAAAATTGCATTGTTGTTTGTATTTACTGTTAGACCGTTGACAATTAGGTTATTTTTCTTTTTATCTTTTTCGATCCACTCCAAATTATTGCTTATTATTTTTATATCCCTTTTCATTTTCTCGTTTTCTTTTATAATTCTCTCGTTTCCTTCTCTTAGTTTGGTGTTTTCGATTTGGATTTTTCTAATGTCGTTATGGTATTTTTTCTGTTCATTTTTTATTTCTTGCATTTCTTCTCTTATATCCTGCATCATACTTAGTATAAGATCAAGCTTATCCTCGTTATCAATTGTTTTTGTTTTTATTGGCGTTCCCGACATTTTTTTTGTTCTCGCTAAGGTTTCTTCTTGTACCCTTTTTCTCTTGCCTCCTTCGTCTGTGGAGGACTCCTCCATGTCGGCGTCTCTCATATAATTCTTGTCCATGTTTATTTCTTTATTTCAGCGCTGATTCCTAATCTGATTACTATATGTTGTGATGCGCGTCTTTTCCACGAAAGAAACCGTTCCCCGGACTATCTCCTCGAAAGTCACGGTTTGTTATCTCTTATCAGAGCTAATACAAATGCAGAGTCTTACCTTAAATTACTAATTATTGCACTAACCTGTTTGTCTCTAGTGTTGTTTTAATCACTACACTGTTCTTATTGTTTACCCCTTTGGTTTACCACAATTTTCTGAAATAATCGCTCATTAATTCCCGTAGAATTTGGGTTTATTAATGGAGCATATATTTAGCAGCTGCTTATGCACGCACCAAATGATAATAGAACATCTTAATTCGTTTTGTTGTAACGCTGTTGTGCGTTATCGGTTCGAATGATTATTACGCCGTGAATTATTATAACTAATTTATTTCAAAAACTAAACTCGTAACACTACAACTGAATAATTTACTCACTCATTGACTACTAACTAGTTAAGTTCTTGAGAATTAAAGCTATTGGCGTTATTTTAGTCTTTTCAGAGGAACCTTACTAATTACAGTGACTGACTGACTAACTCGAGGGAAAGGCGACCGCCTTGTATAGTTCTCGCTTGCTGGTTCTAGAAAAATCTCGCAGATAAGGCTTATCATTTGCCGAAATTTCTGGAACGCTTATCTGCCGTTTGCTTTATTATCGCGGCTGCTTTCCCTTATCAGATTTTTCTAGAAAATTTCTTTAACTAAACTTTACAATTCGCTACATTATGCAATACAGTTTTAGTTAATTGGTATTTAATACATAACGTATTACTACAAACCCCATTCAATTATAATGATTTCTCGGTTCTATGTTTTAACAGAAGACGCTCTAATACTCCCTCTTGGTGTAATTGTTTGAAAACCGAAACTGTTGCGGTGATAATTAAACGTTAATTCTGATTTGATGCTGAATAGACATCTGTCTATGGTTTACGTTGTTAATTAATCTTGTTAGCTGTGCTCATTAAACGGGATATGCATAAGCACCAAAGTATTACATTTTCCAAATAGTCTGCACAGCTACATATATCAACTAGGCTATTTAACTTGTCTGGAAATTTATTGAAGTGAAAACTTCTTGGTGAAGGTCTATATTATCAAATCGGTTTTTTTTAATCATACAGCTGACGATTTAGAGTTCAATTATCTGAATAGATTCCTTCGTTTCTTTTAAATTACACGAACGTTAAAATCAGAGACTAAAAATATTTCAAACAAGTTTATACATACCAGTTTCAAAATTATGACTGATGCTTGTTTTAGTATTGTAATAAAAAAATGCTGCCGAATACACTTTACTTAGATCAAAGAAAGGAAATATTTAAGAAGTCGTCAATATTTTCCCTGTGGAAAAGGAACGATGTTTGATAACCTTCCTTTTATATATTCATATTTTATTCAATAAGATCCTCGTATCTTCCTTTTTGTACATATACATAAATACATAAGCGTACTTTTTGATGTTCCTTCGGATTGATGCTTCCATGATACAATTTGCATAAGAATGACATGTTAATTCCCACAAAAATTACCAATTTTAAGCCTATTCCAGTAAATATAACAGCCTCCAGATATCCTTTCATTTGAAAGTGTTGTCAATAAATCATACTCCATGACTTTTATTCTGGAAATTATCATAATCCACTATCAGGGGCAGTTGGTGATTTTATCACAGCGGGGGAAGCATATGAACGTTTTGTCTTTGAAGAACATTTATCAATTTGATTTTTTTTAATACGATTCCATAATTATGTAAAACCAAATTTTTGGTGGAACGGACAGGTCCTTGGTTATCTTCAAAAATTGAAATACACATCTTGTCTCCTGAAACCAAGAAAGATTACATAAAACACAGAGCAACCTCTGTTGTGTTTTTAATCTTTTTTGGTTTCAGGGGACAAGATTTGTATTTCAATTTTTGAAGATAACCAAGGACGAGACCGTTCCACCAAAATGAAGTGAAATACTACATATCAAATTGAACTTTCGAGAAAAGCACGAAGTTTAAAATGCTCCCAAATATAGAAGATCGAATTTTGAGGTAAACATTTAAATTTTAAAAAGAATCTGAACTTTCAGAAACCAGTTGAAATATCCAAGAAACCCCGAGAAAAAGACGATTTTGTAAAAGAAATTTTGCAAAAAAGATCTAAATTTTGAGAAAAAGCATTTAATCTTAGCGAAACTACGAAATTCTGAAAAAGAGTAAATTTTAAGAGAAAAATCGAATATTTACTGGACTCTCTGGACAAGTCAGAGTAAGACAGGCTCCCTACCTTGCCTCAACAGGTGTCCCTGCGTGAGCGAGGGTTCAAATGGAAGTGAGACGAATTTAAAGTTTTTGTTTTCATCATAAAATTTAAAAAAAATCAGAAAAAACAAAGACTGAAAAAAATTCAGGATTTTTCAAAATTACGTTACAAATTACAAAAAAATATTGAATTTTCTAGGAAACATTCCAAATTTTAAGAAGAAGGTCCAATATTAGGAGGAAAATTTAAAAAGTTGAAATTTTCAATAAATCATATTGAAAATAAAAACCTAACTTTTCTCAAAAATTCGAGATATGTGCAAAATTAAAAAAAAAATCAAAATTTTCAAAGATCTGATTTTGTGAAAAGACGCAATTTTCAAAAAAAAGAGTCCAATCCTGAGAAAGAAAAATCGCAAAATTCAAAAACATTGTTCTCAAAATTTAAAATTCAGTAAAGATGTTTAATTTACAAAAAAATCTTTTGCTCGAAATCCCCAAATATATTTTTCGCAACAACAGAAAAGTAAACATTTTCAGAAATTTTTTTTGAAAAAAGTCCAAAAGGTAAATTTTGAAAACAAAACCAAAATTTCGAAAAAGATAAATTTTGAGGAACACGCGAATTTTTAGGTAAAAGACTATCTTAGCAAAATTCGAAATTTTGAGAAAAAAAGACGAATTTACCAAAAAAAAAGAGGAAATTTATTGAAATATTAAATATCGAATATTGAGATAAAAATTAAGATTTCCTGAAAAAGACAAATTTCAGGAAACCAGTCAGAAGTCAAAAGTTTTCGGTAAAACCGAATTTCGAAAAGAAAAAAGGAATTTAAAAAGTAATTTGAACAAACGTCGACGAAATTTTGAGAAAAAAAATTAAAATTCGACACGAAATGGAAACAAGCAAAACACATTCAAATTTTAAGAAAGAAGGGAATTTTGCGAAAAAATCGTAACTTCCAGAGAGTGGAATTTCAAAATTTAACCTTCCTTGGTTTCAGAGGAACAGATTTGTATTTCAATTTTTAAAGATAACCAAGGGCGAGTTTGTTTCACCAAAATTAAGTGAAATACTAAATAACAAATTGAACTTTCGAGAAAAGCACGAAGTTTAAAATGCTCCCAAATATAGAAGATCGAATTTTGAGGTAAAAATTTAAATTTTGAAAAGAATCTGAACTTTTAGAAACCAATTGAAATATCCAAGAAGTGGGATTTGCGAAAGGAATTTTGCGAAAAAATCTAAACTTTCAGACGGTGGAATTTCAAAAAATAAAACATAGATTTTCAGCAGAATTAAAACAAAAATGGCTTTTTTTTTGGTGGAACGGACTGGGCGTTGGTTATCTTCAAAATTTGAAATACAAATCTTCTGAAACCAAGAAAGATTACAAAAAATACAGAGCAACCTCTCTTGTGTTTTTTAATCTTTCTTGGCTTCACAAAAAAAACCTTCTCTGTAAATTTATTTAAAAACTACAGAATTGGGGACATCGCATTTTCAAATTAAAGTTAAAATTTTGAAAAAAGCCCAATCTGAAGAAAAAGCCTTTTGGAGAACGGACTGATCCTTGGTTATCTTCAAAAATTGAAACACAGAACTTGTCCCCTGAAACCAAGAAGTTTCTCTCTGAAGATGACAGCTTGGCTGTCGAAACGCGTTAGATCAACCTTTGTTACGTTTTTTAATTTTTCTTGGTTTCAGGGGACAAGTTCTGTGTTTCAATTTTTAGTATTCCCATAAATAGGCGTACAATGTGTCTCTTTTTTGCCTGTTTTCAGAAGCAAATATCTCAGAAACTAAACGGAATTTAAAAAAAGTACTTCCAAAGCGTAAATTCCACACACTCGCTTTATAAGTTCTCTAAATTTAAAAACAAAATGTTAAAAAATAAAGGCACCATTTGTAAAATGGGAGAGCGGTGTTTGGCATAAAAATTACGCTTAGATTTCGGTTGGCCTCACTTGGGTCAGGCAGGGTATGGAGACGTACGTGTGTGCGGGGCAGAGAAATTTTTGTCCCTTCTCCAATACGTCATCAACGAACGAAGTACCCTCGGCTTCTAAGAACTACAGAATTGGGGACATCGCATTTTCAAATTAAAATCAAAATTTTGAAAAAGGCCCAATCTTAAGAAAATATCTTTTGAAATGTCGAAATTTCGATAAAGTGGAAATGTAAGAGACGAAATGTCCAAAGAGAAATTTTTGTAAAAAGGGTTATAGTTTTCAGAACAAGTCGAATTCAGGTAACAAAATGCAACTTTTAAAAATAATGATTTCTGAATTTTTGTTTTATTTCAGTTTTGTCATATTTTTGAAATTTTTCAGGCAATCTTTTTTCCAAGATTTCCGAAAAATATTCTTCTCAGATTGTTTGGATTTTTGTTAAAATTTCGACCCAATTAAAAAAAATAATAAACGAATTTTGTGAAAAAGTCTAAATCTTTAGAAAAAAATTCCATTTTAAGTGGAAATGTCCAGAAACAGATAAAACTGAATTTTGAGTTAAAAGTCAAAATTTGGAGAATAAGATGAATTTTTGCACAAGTTGAAATTATCGGGAATAAAATTTTAAAAAAATCGGGAAAAACAAAGACTTCGAAAAAAAATCAAGAATTTTCAAAATTACGTTACAAATCGCAAAAAAATAATAAACTTTCTAGAAAACATTCCAAATTTTCAAAAAAAGATTCAATTTTAAGAAGAAAATTTAAAAAGTTGAAAATTTCAACAAATAATATTGAAAATAAAAACCTAATTTTTCTCAAAAACTGGAGAAATGTGCAAAATTCGAAAATGAATTAAAATTATCAAAGATCTAATTTTGTGGAAAGGTGCAATTTTCAAACAAAGTCCAACTATGGGAAAGAAAAATCGCAAGATTCAAAAACATTGTTTTCAAAATTTAAAATTCAGTAAAGATGTTGAATTTACAAGAAATCGTTTTCTCGAAATCCCCCCCAACAATATTTTTCGCAACAACAGAAAAGTGAACATTTTCAGAACCATAAAACCATTTGATCTTAAAGTCTTAGTTTATTGAAAAACACAAATATTTAAAAAAATGACAAAATTTTGAAATAAATAAACCATTTTTGAAAAAGTCCAAAAAGTGGGATTTTGAAAACAAAATGGAAATTTCGAAAAAGACAAATTTTGAGGAACAGGCGAATTTTAGATACAAGACTATTTTAGAAAAAATCGAAATTTGGAAAAAAAGGCGAATTTATCAAAAAAAGAAAAAAATTATTGAAATATTAAATCAAGATTTCTCGAAAAAGGCAAATTTTAGGAAACCAGTCAGAATTTCTAAAAAATGCAGAATCTAAAAGATCGAAATTTTTAGTAAATGTTCAGAAAAATATTGGAATTTGAAAAACAAATTCGAGCAAACTTTGAAATGGACAAAAAATTGTCCAAAGAAAGTTAAATTAAGAAAAAGTCAAAAAAAAATAATTAAAACCCCTAGAAAAAGACGATATTTTAAGAGAAATTTTGCAAAAAAAAATCTAAATTTTGAGAAAAAGCATTTAATCTTAGTGAAACTTCGAAATTTTGAAAAAGAGTAAATTTTAAGAGAAAAATCGAATATTTACTGGACTCTCTGGACAAGTCAGAGGAAGACAGGCTCCCTACCTTGCCTCAACAGGCGTCTCTGCGTGAGCGAGGGTTCAAATGGAAGTGAGACGAATTTAAAGTTTTTGTTTTCATCATAAAATTTAAAAAAAAAATCAAAAAAAACAAAGACTGGAAAAAAATTCAGGATTTTTCAAAATTACGTTACAAATTACAAAAAAATATTGAATTTTCTAGTAAGCATTCCAAATTTTCAGAAGAAGGTCCAATTTTAGGAGGACAATTTAAAAAGTTGAAATTTTCAATAAATCATATTGAATTCTTCATGGTAGACCCTTATTGACCTAATTTGTGAACTGTCATGAAGTGACGTTTTCAATAAATTTAAATATCACGTAGTCGCATTTCAAAAACTGTTTAGAAAATTGTCAACAAACCATAAAAATTTAAATATTTTCAAACTGGGCCGAAGAAATGTTAAATAAATTGAAAAAAAAAACAAAAATCATATTGAAAATAAAAACCTAACTTTTCTCAAAAACTCGAGAAATGTGATAAATTCAAAAAAAAATCCAAATTTTCAAAGATCTGATTTTGTGAAAAGACGCAATTTTCAAAAAAAAGTCCATTCCTGAGAAAGAAAAATCGCAAAATTCAAAAACATTGTTCTCAAAATTTAAAATTCAGTAAAGATGTTTAATTTACAAAAAAATCTTTTGCTCGAAATCCCCAAATATATTTTTCGCAACAACAGAAAAGTGAACATTTTCAGAAATTTTTTTTGAAAAAAGTCCAAAAGGTAGAATTTTGAAAACAAAACCAAAATTTCGAAAAAGATAAATTTTGAGGAACACGCGAATTTTTAGGTAAAAGACTATCTTAGCAAAATTCGAAATTTTGAGAAAAAAAGACGAATTTACCAAAAAAAAAAGACAAAATTTATTGAAATATTAAATATCGAATATTGAGATAAAAATTAAGATTTCCTGAAAAAGACAAATTTCAGGAAACCAGTCAGAAGTCAAAAGTTTTCGGTAAAACCGAATTTCGAAAAGAAAAAAGGAATTTAAAAAGTAATTTGAACAAACGTCAACGAAATTTTGAGAAAAAAAAGACGAATTTACCAAAAAAAAAGACAAAATTTATTTAAATATTAAATATCGAATATTGAGATAAATATCAAGATTTCCTGAAAAAGACAAATTTCAGGAAACCAGTCAGAATTTCTAAAAAAAGTCAAAATCCTAAAGATCGAAATTTTTAGTAAATGTTTAGAAAAATATCGGAATTTGAAAACAAATTCGAGAAAACTTTTGTCTAAAGTCTAAAGAAAGTCAAATTAAAATAAAGTAAAAAAAAATAGTCAAAACCCCGAGAAAAAAGACGATATTGTAAGAGAAATTTTGCAAAAAAGATCTAAATTTTGAGAAAAAGCATTTAATCTTAGTGACACTTCGAAATTCAGAAAAAGAGTAAATTTTAAAAGAAAAATCGAATTGTTATTTTCTCTGGACTTTCTGGATGGGTCAGAGAAAGACAGGCTCCCTACCTTGCCTCAACAGCCGTGTCAGAAAATGACAAATATTGTGATAACACATCGAAATTGACAAACAAGTTGAAACGACCAAAAATTTGGATTAAAAAAGGGTTAAAATTTACAAATAAATTTTGATCCTTTCACAAAAATTTTAAATTTCTAAAAAATATACCTTCTTGTCAAAGGATCGACTAGATTTCGAAAAAAGGCAAATTTTAATAAACAAGCTGAAATTTTCACGATCAAAGAAAGGCGAAATTTTCAGGAAAAGTAGAATTTCGAGAAATGACGAAATTTCAGAAAAAAAACAAGGAACTTTTAAATTCAACATTTTGATAGTCACGTTTGATAAAAGAAGGCAAATTTTATGAATAAAGCAAAATTTTATGAATAAAGCAAATTTTTTTTAAAAAATGTCAAATTTTGTAAAACAATATACAAAATTTGAGAAAAAGGTAGAAATTTCGAAAAAATGTTTCAAGGAAAGGTTGAATTCTGAAGAATTGGAAAATTCTCCAATTGAATACATATAAATTTTCATTTTGCTGTTTGAAGCAGGGGGTGCAAACGCCTCAGCATTCATATTTTTCTCACATGCGGCCCGCGCAACATTTTTTGCCTTGTAATTGACCCGCTGTAAAAAGAGGTTGCTCATGCATGAGTTAAACTAATTTCCGGGACACTGTAAAAAGTGAGACAGTGGCTGCTTGTTCATGGGGAGTTATGGAACAAGTGATTTGTTTCCCATTTGTTTATAGACAATCGCAGAATTTGTCTATAGATACGAGTTCCGCAATTTTTTTGCAAGTGTGTACTAGGCCTAACAATTATTAGATAACAATTAACAACTAGCAATTAAAATTCAATTAATTTGTTATACTTACCATGCTGCGTAAATAGGATTGGTATCGGTGATAACACGTATTATGTACAGGGCACATGTGAGTAGTTTAAGAAATAAGTTTGCTATTCGTATCCTAAGACCTGAAAAAAATTGTAACAGTCAGAACAATTCAATACTAGAAACGACAGCAAAATTTTTTCATCAAAAATTTTTCTTTTGTGGAAGGGACTGGTCCTTGATTATCTCTAAAAATTGATATACGAATCTTGCCCCATGAAACCAAGAAAGATTAATATTTCTTTGGTTGAGGGGACAATAACAACAACCATTTTATCAAAAAAGATGAAAAAATATTGATGGAAATTAGTAATGTAATTATTTAAATTTCCACCTGCTACTTTTGTCTCGACAATCTTTTCAATTATAAATTATTCTCGTTAATGATGGACACTTACACAACATCAGCAATCCACCACTTAAAAGTTGGCCATTCGACGGACATGACCTCTCATTAAAAGCTAAAGTTTCAACCGTTCCGTCTATTTGTTTTATCCTTAATTACGCTCGAAATTCTTACAGTAAAAGTTTAGGTTCCGGGAAGCTATAGAGCACGACAAACATCAAAAGAGGAAAGTTTTCAAGCAACTCTTTTCTGCTAATTTAGTTTTACTAGTTCAAATGTAGTTCAACATAAAAATGAAAGAAAAGTATTTTAGTTTGTAGCAGATTTAAGCAGATTTTTATGAACTATTTTAACGCATCCAATGAGCAGACTAAATCTCTAAAGTGTGGAATTTTAGGCTCCATGTGGTATACCTACTTTTGAAATTTCTTCGAAATCAAAGCATACTCTTTTGAATTCAATTCAAAAAGCACACTCTTTTGAATTCAATTCAAAGATTCGCCTAATTGATGACGAAAGTTTGACCAATTCTCTCGAAACACTAGAGCACAGTAGGGATGTCGATTCTTTTTTAAAATAATCGATTTTTGGATCGATTCGAATCGTGAGCAAAAGAATCGATTCCCGATAAAATTGGGTGCTGAAAGGTCCATTTTTAGATTAATCGCCTTGTTGGTGAAATTTTTAAACATTGCAAATTAAAAAAAAATTGAATCATAATGACGAATTGGCGCCATATCTCTTATATCAAAAATATCAACTTTAAGTCACACAAAAGTTGTTGTGACAAAGCATCCAAAAGGGAAAATTACGTAATAATTTATAGGCAACAAAAAGCTTAAAGAAAATGGTGCCACCATTTGGGGTTGACAGTTGGGCCCATTTATTATATTCTATGCTTTGTCTGTTTTTTGTACATAACTCCAAGTTGACTAATAGAGTGATTACGATTGTGATTTTCTTTTTTTTATGGATTTTCAGTGAACTTTTGGCTTTAAACTCGAAATTTCAACTTTTTTTTCACGAAATTTCGAGATCAGTGGAAATTTCTTATTCTATGATTAGGTTAGGCAGATGACAGTTGAGCCACGCCAACCCTCCCACCCTTAAAATATAAGACTATATTCTAAGCACCAACCCTTTTACGATTTAATACTGACACTTAGCAGTAAGGTTTGTTTAGTAATTTCAATTTTTTATTACCCAAAATTTCGACTTTTTTCTTGACATTTCAGGGTTAAAGTGGAATTTTCGAGAAAAAAGTGGAAATTTCGAGTTCAAAGTCGACATTTTACAAAAGCGTAGAAAGGCTTCTATAATGCACAGACCAATAGGTTTGAACATTTATTAGATTCGAAGTTTGGAAACCAAATACCGGCTTCGAATCTAATAAATGTTCAAACCTATTGGTCTGTGCATTATAGAATCCTTGTCTTCTGGGAACTCTCCTAGAGAGCAACTGTTTCGCTAGGTGGCAGTGTTTCAACTGTTGGTAGTTCAGCTACCTATGATTCACTATACACGCCACCTGGAGGACTGCATGAATTTGTAGTCTAGGTTGCATTCTTCTTGCGTAAAAAGGCATTGATTAAAAAAAATATATATTTAGAAAATTCGACATTTTACAAAAGCGTAAAAAGGACATTGATTAAAAAAATAGTTATAGAGATTTCGACTTGACAACGAAGGCTTCCACGGTCAGAGTCAGTACAGGATGTACTTCTTCCGGGATTGGACCGTGTCAAAGAACTACTAAAAGTGTTCGACGTTTCGCCCACCATCGTAGGGGGCTTCTTCAGGAACAAAGAAAGAAAAATAGATGAAAAAAGAAATATGAGGGAATTAGCAAAAAAGAAAAATAAAAAAGAAATAAAAAAATAAAAATTTCGACTTTTTTCTCGAAATTTCGACTTTTTTCTCGAAATTTCGAATTATTTTCTCGAAATTTCGATTTTAATCTCATTTCGATTTTAATCTCGACATTTCGAAATTACCCTCGAAATTTCGACTTTTTTCTTAAAAATTCGTCTTTTTCTCTTCAAATTTCTATTTTTTTCTTAAAATTCCGAGATTAATGTCGAAATTTCGACTTAAATCTCAGAATTTCGACTCTGATATAGAATGTTTTCTCGAAATTTCGAGAATAAGTCAAAATTTCTATACTCTATGGTTATATTAGGCAGATAACAGTTGCGTCTCATCACTTCTCTTTGCTTACAAAGAAAAAAGTCGAAATTTAAAAAAAAAGTTAAAATTTTGAGATTAAAGTTCAAATTTCGAGAAAAGTGTCGAAATTTCGTTATTAAGGTCAAAATTTCGATATTAAGGTTAAAATTTCGAGAGAAAGATCAAGATTCGAGAAAAAATCGAAATTTGAGAAGGTCAAATTTCGGGAAAAAAGTCGAAATTTTGAAAAAAAAAGTCCAAACTTAAGAAAAAACTCGAAATTTCGAGAAAAAAGTCGAAATCTTAAGCAAACAAGTCGAAATTTGCCAAAGAAACAAAATTTCGAAGAAAAAGTTGAAATAAATTTATAAACAAAGTCGAAATTTTGGGAAATAAAGTCCAAATTTAAGAAAAAACTCGAAATTTTGAGAAAGAAAGTCCAAATTTAAGAAAAAACTCGAAATTTTGAAATAAAAGTCGAAATTTTAAGCAAAAAAGTCAAAACTTGCAAAAAAAAACAAAATTTCGAGAAAAAAGTTGACATAAATTTACGAAAAAAGTCGAAATCTCGATATTAAGGTCAAAATTTTGAGAAAAAAGTCGTAATTTTGGGAATAAGTCGAAATTTTGGTAAAAGGTCGAAATTTTGAGTTTTAAGTCAAAATTTTGAGAAAAATGTCGAAATTTGAGAAAAAAAACCAAAATATCGAGAAAAAGATAGAACAATTTCGAAAAAAAATCGAAATTTGAGAAGAAGATAAAAATTTCGAGAAAAATGTCGAAATTTTGAGTTTAAAATCGAAATTTAAGAAAAAAACCCTAAATTTCTAAAAATAATTTTTTTTTTAAATCGATGTGCTTCCTGAGCCTTTGTAACTACGAAAAAGTTGAAATTTCCAGAAAAAAAGTCAAAATTTCCAGAAAAAAGTCGAAATTTCAAGAATAAGTCGAAATTTCTATACTCTATGGTTGTATTGGGCAGATGACAGTTGCGTCCTTCCACTTCTCTTTTTCGACGAAGAAAAAAGTGGAAATTAGAGAAAAATGTCGAAATTTTGAGTTTAAAATCGAAATTTAAGAAAAAAACCCTAAATTTCTAAAAATAAATTTTTTTTAAATCGATGTCCTTCCTGAGCCTTTGTAACATTACGAAAAAGTTGAAATTTCCAGAAAAAAAGTCAAAATTTCCAGAAAAAAGTCGAAATTTCAAGAATAAGTCGAAATTTCAAGAATAAGTCGAAATTTCTATACTCTATGGTTGTATTGGGCAGATGACAGTTGCGTCCTTCCACTTCTCTTTTTCGACGAAGAAAAAAGTGGAAATTAGAGAAAAATGTCGAAATTTTGAGTTTAAAATCGAAATTTAAGAAAAAAACCTTCAATTTCTAAAAATAAAATTTTTCTTAATCGATGTCCTTCCTGAGCCTTTGTAACATTACGAAAAAGTTGAAATTTCCAGAAAAAAAGTCAACATTTCCAGAAAAAAGTCGAAATTTCTAGAATAAGTCGAATTTTCTATACTCTATGGTTATATTGGGCAGATGACAGTTGCGTCCTTCCACTCCTCTTTTTTGACGAAGAAAAAAGTGAAAATTAGAGAAAAAGGTCGAAATTTTGGCAAAAAAAGTCGAAATTTAAGAAAAAAATCGAAATTTCGAGAAATAAGTCGAAATTTCGAGAAAAGTCAAAATTTAAAAAAAAAAGTCAAAATTTGCAAAAAAAAACAAAATTTCAAGAAAAAAAGTCGAAATAAATTTGGGAAAAAAATTGAAATTTCGATATTAAGGTCAAAATTTCGAAAAAATGTCGAAATCTGAGAAAAAAAACCAAATTTTGAGAAAAAGACGAAATTTTGAGAAAAAAGTCAAAATTTTTAGTTTAAAATCGAAATTTAAGAAAAAAACCCTAAATTTCTAAAAATAACATTTATTTTAATCGGTGTCCTTTCTACGCCTTTGTAACATTACGAAAAAGTTGAAATTTCCGGAAACAAGTTAAAATTTCCAGAAAAAAGTCGAAATTTTGAGGAAAATGTCGAAATTTTAGCTTTAATTTCGGAATTTCGACTTTGACATCAAATTTTTTCTCGAAATTTCGAGAAAAAGTCGAAATTTCTATACTCTATGGTTATGTTAGGCAGATGACAGTTGCGTCCCACCGCTCCTCCTTCTCAACAAAGAAAAAAATCGAAATTTGAGAAAAAGGTCGAAATTTTGAGAAAAAAAATCGAAATTTAAGAAAAAAGTCGAAATTTCGAGAAAAAAGTTGAAATTTCGAGAAAAAAGTCAAAATTTCAAGAAAAGGAGTCAAAATTTGAACAAAAAAACAAAATTTCGAAAAAAAAAGTCAAAATAAATTAGGGAAAAAGTCGAAATTTCGATATTAAGGTCAAAATTTTGAGAACAAAGTCGAAATTTGAGAAAAAAAAACAAAATTTCGAGAAAAAGTCGAAATTTCGAGAAAAAAATCAAAATTTCAAGAAAAAGAGTCAAAATTTGGAAAAAAAAACCAAATTTCGAGAAAAAAAGTCGAAATGAATTAAGGAAAAAAGTCGAAATTTCGATATTAAGGTCAAAATTTCAAGAAAAAAAGCGAAATTTCAGAAGAAGGTAAAAATTTCGAGAAAAAAGTCGACATTTTGAGAAAATAAGCCGAAATTTAAGAAAAAAGTCTAAATTTCCAGAAAAATGTCAAAATTTCCAGACAAAAGCC
The DNA here is from genome assembly GCA_028583605.1 of Dastarcus helophoroides. NCBI lineage: Eukaryota > Metazoa > Arthropoda > Insecta > Coleoptera > Bothrideridae > Dastarcus > Dastarcus helophoroides. Next base: position 3,486,990 of record CM053325.1, read on the forward strand.
AAAATTTCCAGAAAAAAGTCAAAATTTTGAGGAAAAAGTCGAAATTTTGACTTCTCTCTCGGAATTTCGATTTTGGTATCGAATTTTTTCCCGAAATTTCAAGAATAAGTCGAAATTTCTACACTCAATGGTTATATTAGGCAGATGACAGTTGTGTCCCACTACTTCTCTTTCTCAACAAAGAAAAACGTGGAAATTTGAGAAAAAGGTCGAAATTTTGACAAAAAAAATCGAAATTTAAGAAAAAATTCAAAATTTCGAGAAAAAAGTCGAAATTTCGAGAAAAAAGTTGAAATTTTGAGAAAAAAAGTCGAAATTTTGCGTTTAAAGTCGAAATTTCGAGAATAATATCGAAATTTCGATATTAAGGTCAAAATTTTGAGAAAAAAATCGAAATTTGAGAAAAAATAAACGAAATTTCGAGAAAAGGTCGAAATTTCGAGAAAAAATCGAAATTTGAGAAGGTCAAAATTTCGAGAAAAGAGTGAAAATTTAGAGCTTAAAATTGAAATTTAAGAAAAAAACTCTAAATTTCTAAAAATAACATTTTTTTTAATCGATGTCCTTTCTACGCTTTTGTAACATTTCGAAAAAGTTAAAACTTTCAGAAAAAAGTCAAAATTTTAAGAAATAACTCGAAATTTCAAGTGTAAAGTCAAAACTTCGAGAAAAATGTGAAAAGTTCGATATTAAGGTCAAAATTTCGAGAAAAAAGTCGAAATATAAAAAAAAATACGAAATTTCGAGAAAATGGTCAAAATTTCCAGGAAAAATAGAAATTTAGGAAGAAGGTCAAAATTTTGAGAAAAAATTTAAAATTTTAAGAAAAAAAAGTCGAAATTTAAGAAAAAAGTCTAAATTTCGAGAAAAAAGTCGAATTTTGAGCTTAAAATCGAAATTGAAAAAAAAAACCCCAATTTCTAAAAATAAATTTTTTTTTAATCGATGTCGGTCCTACGCCTTTGTAACATTTAGTAAAATTTCCAGAAAAAAATCTAAATTTTGAGAAAAAAGTCGAAATTTGAAAAAAATTCAGTTTCAGAGAAAAGTCGAAATTTCTAAAAATAACATTTTTTTTTAATCGATGTCCTTTCTAGACCTTTGCAGCATTTGGTTATATTTTGATTTAAAAATTGAATTTTCAATTGTTTTCCACTTTTTTTTGAAATTTTGGGTTTAAAATCGAAATTTCGAGAAAAAAGTCGAAGCTACAATATTAAGAACAAAATTTCAAGAAAAAAATTGTAATTTGAGAAAAAAAGTAGAAATTTCGAGGAAAATGTCGAAATTTGAAAAAAAACGAAATTTCGAGAAAAAGGTCGAAATTTCGAGAAAAAATCGAAAGTTGAGAGGAAGGTCAAAATTTCAAGAAAAAAGTCGAAATTTTGAGAAAAAAAGTCGAAATTTTAGAAAAAAGTCGAAATTGCGAACTTAAAATCGAAATTTCTAAAAATAATATTTTTTTAATCGATGTTCTTCGAGAATAAGTCGACATTTCTATACTCTATGGATATATTAGGCACATGACAGTTGCGTCCCACCACTCCTCTTTCTCAACAAAGAAAAAAGTTGAAATTTGAGAAAAAAAGTCGAAATTTTGAGTTTAAAATTGAAATTTCGAGAAAAAAGTCGAAATTTCGAGAAAAAATTCAAAATTTCAAGAAAAGAAGTTGAAATCTGCCAAAAAAACAAAATTTCGAGAAGAAAAGTTGAAATAAATTTGCGAAAAAAGTCGAAATTTCGATGTTAAGGTCAAAATTTCGAGAAAAAAGTCGAAATTTCGAGCTTAAAATCGAAATTTGAGAAAAAGACTCAAAATTTCTAAAAATAACATTTTTTTATCGATGTCCTTTCTGCGCCTTTGTAACATTTTGAAAAAGTTGAAGTCGAAATTTTGAGGAAAAAGTCGAAATTTGAGAAAAAAGTCGAAGTTTCCGAAAAAACTCAAGATTTCGTTAAATTTCGATTTAAAAATTGAATTTTCAACTTTTTTTTCACTCTTTTTTTGAAATTTTGAAATTAGGGTCGAAATTTTGACTTCAATCTTGGCATTTAGAGAAGAAAAAGTCAACATTTCGTGATATTTTTTTTTTTAAATTGATATCCTTTCTACGCTCTTGCAATTTTATTTCAAAAATTAATGATTAACATAATTGAAATGGCATTTTCTAGCTAGCGAAAGGTCAATTATGTATACTTTGAATCAGGTGTGGTAAAATTAGATTGTTACCTGGGAAAAATGTGTCTGGAGCTAAAAGCAAACATCGCTCGCTAAAATCGCGAAAGCGCTTTTGCAGATTAGACTTTACAAGGAAGAATATGTTTCCAGGCTTACGAACTCAAGGATAAGGTTATTAGCGAATGTATGCTGGAGGGATATTTCGAGTATCTTGATGTCGCTGGCGTGTGAAACAACTTCTTTTCTAAAACGGATCTTGTAAGACTTGTATTCTAAATATAGACAACAAATGTTCCCAGAGCTGAATATTTCAAACCAAAATTATCCCCCAGATACGGGCCACTTTAGACAAGATTTATTTATCATTATTATTACGTTTGCAGTCAAAATGTATTTAAATTGAACATATGTATCAAGGTGTAATTTTTTATACAATAAATCATTTTTTATACATAAATTGAAATACAAATCTTGTCCCCTGAAACCAAGATAGATTAAAAAACATAACAGAGGTTGCTCTGTTGTGTGTTTTTTAATTTTTCTTCGTTTCAGGAGACAAGATTTGTATTTCAATTTTTGAAGATAACCAAGGACCAGTCGGTTTCACCAAAAAATTTTTTTTTCTTATACATATATAAATTTACCATATATGTATAATAATTTAATTATATCAAATAAAATAAACATATAATCAGTTGGTTATAGCTAGATATATTAAATAAACATTAATACTTACTAGATCTTTGATTTTTTATAAAATATAATTGCAGTCGTTCCTTAAAAGTATTTTCATTAACGTAGTATTCCACTCGAACCCTGTAACAAGATTAAAAGCATTAGTACAACGAATTTGGGCTGTAATGTAGGTTAGAAAGTTGTATTAAAAGTTTTGCAGACAACCAAATTTTATAAGAAAACTTTGTTAGAACGATCTCCCACAACAATCGGAGTCGAGTACAATTATCGTTAAGAAACAGAGCTGACAAAAAGTATAGACATTGACACTTTAAATTAAAATGGACGGCTGCTACTGAAAATATATTTTCGACGAGTTAAATTCAAAAGAAATATTTCGTTCTAAAACTGAACAAAAAAAATGAAACGTATACACTTTTATGGGGACTTTTGATGCAATTGTACGCTGCCATGTTGTTTTAGATCACATCTGGATTCTGGATTCGATGTGGGTTGCCTAAAGTTTAGGCCAGCATTTAGGCCACCCTTTCCGGGCCTAATAATAATATATTTTTCATCAATTTTTATATGGATTCTCAGAACAACTTTATGTATATACAATAATGTTTAATTACCTACAATATTTTCATAGAATTCATTAATATTATATAGTCTTTTGTAATAAGATCGACTTAAGTCTTTTTTTAAACGAAATAATTGGTAGTAATTTATATTCATCTGGGACTCCGTCGTTTCCACATCCTACTCGCGGTGTTCTGAAGACATAATGGGGTTGCCCTTTGAGAGTGGATTAAACTTAAAAAACGACAAATCAATGACGAACTAAGAAGGAAAAAGGACTGTTTAGGGTTAGTTGCCCCATGCTGGCACTTACAGCATAAAGCTCACCCACACACACATATCAATAGTCCAGTCATGAGTTGTCTCATTCATATTAAATTTGGAATTGAAAATAAATTTATAACAGACAAAGCAAGTAAGTCGACCTTTAATTATTATGGGAATAGTGAGCGATAATGATGTCAGAATAACCCCAGAGATGTCGGTCGTAAACAGAAAATCGTTCAATGAACGTAGAAAAGTCGTCAACATGCCACTCCTATTTTGCACCACCCTGACAAAACCAGCGAATTCACGTTTAAAATGAGAAACATCGAGTAAACATTCCCTTCAATATTCATTATCATGTGCAAGGACGACTTACAACAAAAGTGCTTAAAAAATGCAAATCTCTACACTACCTTTCGACATATATGCATGACAAAAGACTAAAATATTTCGTACTTGCGAGCCACACTTACTTACATCCTGCAATTAAAATAGTTTTATTACCATAATTTCTATGTGATTTCCCTGACGCTTAAATATAGTTAAATTTGGTGGCTTAAGATATTAACAATTCAGTCAAAAGTGAGTCGGGTTCGAAACAAATAGGGTTCCGTACCAATTATTATTAAAGTGAACAGTCAATAGATCAAATTAGAAGAAAAAAAAAACAGAAGAGTTTCGCCTCTGGTATGCTGAACATAGTGAGTTACCGTGCTCTTCTGTCTAAACTTTCTTATCCTTTGTACCACTTTTCAATTCAGAAGAGTCTCGCCTCTGTTATGGTGGACACACTGAGTTACCGTGCTCTTCTGTCTAAACTTTCTTATCATTTGTACCAATTTTCAATTCAGAAGAGTTTCGCCTCTAGTATGGTGAACATACAGAGTTACCCTGCTGTAATGTTTCGAAATTGGCCTTTTCATTCTTTCATTTTTGCATATTCCCTTATATTTCCCTTTTTATTTATCGTTTCTCTTCTTTGTTCCCGAAGAAGCCCCTTACGATGGTGGGCGAAACGTCGAATACTTTTAGTAGTTCTTTGACACGGTCCAATCCCGGAAGAAGTATATCCTGCACTGACTCTGGCCGTGGGAAACCTTTGTTATCAGATCAGATTAGGGATGTCGATCTGAGATCGATTAATCGAAAAATCGATTTTTTCAAGTCTCAAGGTCGATTTTTTAGATCGATCTCAAATATAAGATCGATCTAATGAACGATTCAAAAATCCTAAGAATCGGATTGATTTACCTTAAATGCAGGTCACTGTAAATTTTTTATATAAGTGTATTTATGTCGTTATGTTATTTTCCACTTCCATCTCCTAGTATAGCTACGTTAATAAGCCAACAGAGGGCAGCATTAACATTTCATTCATTATGTCGTTGACTGAATAGGAAAGATAACTGTGGTGCAGTGTTGCCATATATTTGAAGGTAAAATTCCGTACATACGCAGTTAAAATAACGGTATATTGAAAAAAATTACCCTACGTTATTTTGTTACCTGTTACCCTTCTTAAAAACTTTTATTTAGTGGTTGAACATGTTAAACACGTATTAATAAATACACTACAAAACTTAAAAAAAGTTTATTTACTTTTTTTAAAGTTAAATTACAAGAGCATGTCAATTTGAAAAAAAATTATCACGGAATGTTAAAATACAGAACTTGTCCCCTGAAACCAAGAAAGAATAAGAAACACAACAAAGGTTGTTCTAACGCGTTTCGACAGCCAAGTTGTCATCTTCAGAGCTGTGTTTTTTAATCTTTCTTGGTTTCAGGGGACAAGTTCTGTATTTCAATTTTTGAAGATAACCAAGGACCAGTCCGTTCCACCAAACGGAATGTTGACTTTTTCTCCTTTAAATCCCGAAATTAAAGACAAAATTTAATTTAATTTAATGTCAAAATTTCAAAAAAAAGTCTAAAAAGAGTTGATAATTCAATTTTTAAATCAAAATTTAACAAAATGTTACAAAATGTTACAAAAGGACTTCGATTTAAAAAAATATTATTTTTAGAAATCTCGACTTTTTTCTGAAACTTCGACATTTTCGTCAAATTTCGACTTTTTTGTCAAAATTTTAACTTTTTTCTGGAAATTTCAACTTTTTCGAAATGTTACAAAGGCGTAGAAAGGACGTCGATTAGAAAAAATGTTATTTTTAGAAATGTCGAGTTTTTTTCTCTAATTTTGATTTTAAGCTCGAAATTTCGACTTTTTTCTCGAAATTTCGACTTTTTTCTCGAAATTTTAACCTTCTGTACAAATTTCGATTTTTTTTCGAAATTTCGACCTATTTCTCAAAATTTTGTTTTTTTCTCAAATTTCGACTTTTTTCTTTACAAAATTTTAACCTTAATATCGAACTTCTGACACTTTTCTCGAAATTTCGACTTTAAACTCGACATTTCGACTTTGTTCCTTAAATTACAACTTTTTTTACGAAATGTTGACCTTCATATGGAAGTTTCGACTTTTTTCGCAAATTTATTTAGACTTTTTTTCTCGAAATGTTGTCTTTTTATGAAAATTTCTACTTTTTTTCTTACAATTTCGACTATTTTCTCGTAATTTCGACTATTTTCTCGAAATTTCGACTTTTTTCTGGAAATTTTAACTTTTTGAAATATTACAACGGCGTAGAAAGGACGTCGATTAAAAAAAATGTTATCTTTAGAAATTTCGAGTTTTTTTCTCAAGTTTCGATTTTAAGCTCGAAATTTCGACTTTTTTCTGGAAATTTCGATTTTTTTCTTAAATTTCGGCTTTTTTTTCTTAAAATTTCGACTTTTTTCTTAAATTTCGGCTTTTTTTTCTCAAAATTTCGACTTTTTTCTCGAAATTTTGGCCTTCTCAAGTTTCGATTTTTTCTCGAAATTTCGTCCTTTTTCTCAAAATTACGTTTTTTCTCAAATTTCGACTTTTTTCTCGAAATTTTAACCTTAATATCGAACTTTTGACGCTTTCTCGAAATTTCGACGCTTTTTTCGAAATTTCGACGCTTTTCTCGAAATTTCGACTTTTTTCTGGAAATTTCAACATTTTCGAAATTTTACAAAGGCGTAGAAAAGACGTCGATTAAAAAATGTTATTTCTAGAAATTTAGAGTTTTTTTCTCAAATTTCCATTTTAAGCTCGAAATTTTGACTTTTTTCTTGAAATTTCGATTTTTTTCTTGAATTTCGACTTTTTTCTCAAAATTTCGACTTTTTTCTCGAAATTTTGCCCTTCTTCTCAAGTTTCGATTTTTTCTCGAAATTTCGTCCTTTTTCTCAAAATTTGGTTTTTTTCTCAAATTTCGACTTTTTTTTTCTCTCGAAATTTTAACTTTAATATCGAACTTTCGTCGCTTTTCTCGAAATTTCGACTTTAAACTAGAAATTTTAACTTTGTTCCTTAAATTACAATTATTTTCTCGAAATTTTGACCTTAATATGGAAATTTCGACTTTTTTCGCAAATTTATTTAGACTTTTTTTCTCGAAATTTTGTCTTTTTTTGAAAATTTCTACTTTTTTTCTTAAAATTTCGACTATTTTCTCGTAATTTCGACTATTTTCTCGAAATTTGGACTGTTTTCTGGAAATTTCAACTTTTTGAAATGTTACAAACTCGTAGAAAGTCAAACTTTCAAAAAAATTAAAAATTCAAATGTTATTTACAGAAATTCCGACTTTTCTCTGAACTGACTTGACTTTTTTCTCAAATTTTCTGAAAATTTTAACTTTTTCGAAATGTTACGAAGACGTAGAAAGAATATCGATTTATAAAAATGTTATTTTTAGAAATTTAGAGTCTTTTTCTTAAATTTCGATTTTAATCTCGAAATTTCGATCTTTTTCTCAAAATTTCGACTTTTTTCTCGAAATTTTGCCCTTATTCTCAAGTTTCGATTTTTTCTCGAAATTTCGTCCTTTTTCTCAAAATTTCGTTTTTTTCTCAAATTTCGACTTTTTTTTTCTCTCGAAATTTTAACTTTAATATCGAACTTTCGACGCTTTTCTCGTAATTTCGACTTTAAACTAGAAATTTTGACTTTGTTCCTTAAATTACAACTATTTTCTCGAAATTTTGACCTTAATATGGAAATTTCGACTTTTTTCGCAAATTTATTTAGACTTTTTTTCTCGAAATTTTGTCTTTTTTTGAAAATTTCTACTTTTTTTCTTAAAATTTCGACTATTTTCTCGTAATTTCGACTATTTTCTCGAAATTTGGACTGTTTTCTGGAAATTTCAACTTTTTGAAATGTTACAAACGCGTAGAAAGTCAAACTTTCAAAAAAATTAAAAATTCAAATGTTATTTACAGAAATTCCGACTTTTCTCTGAAACTTTGACTTTTTTCTCAAATTTTCTGAAAATTTTAACTTTTTCGAAATGTTACGAAGACGTAGAAAGAATATCGATTTATAAAAATGTTATTTTTAGAAATTTAAAATCTTTTTCTTAAATTTCGATTTTAATTTCGAAATTTCAACCTTTTTCTCAAGATTTAGACTTTTTTTCTTAAATTTTGACTTCATTTTCTTAAAATTACGACTTTTTTCTCGAAATTTTGACCTTCTTCTCAAATTTCCATTTTTTCTCGAAATTTCGACCTTTTCCTCGAAATTTCGTTTTTTTTTTCGCAAATCTCGACTTTATTCTCGAAATTTTGACGTTAATATCAAAATTTCGGCATTTTTTCCAAAATTTTGACTTTAAACTCAAAATTTCGACTTTTTTTCTTAAAATTTCGACTTTTTTCTTGAAATTTTGACCTTAATATCGAAATTTCGACTTTTTTCACAAATTTATTTCGACTTTTTTCCTTCACATTTTGTTTTTTTTTGCTAATTTCGAATTATTTTTGAAATTTCTTCTTTTTTCTCGTAATTTCGACCTTTTTCTCGAAATTTCGACTTTTTTCTGGAAATTTCGACTTTTTGCTTAAATTTGGTTAGTTTTTCTTAAAATGTCGACTTTTTTAAACGAAATTTCGACCTTCTTATCTTCTTCTTCTTATCTTTTTATCAAATTTCGATTTTTTCTCGAATTTCAACGTTTTTCTCGAAATTTTGACCATAATATCAAAATTTCGAAATATTTCCCAAAATTTCGACTTCAAACTCAAAATTTCGACTTTTTTTCTCAAATTTCGACTTTTTTCTTTGTTGAGAAAGAGTAGTGGTGAGACGTAACTGCCATCTGCCTAATATAACCATAGACTATAGAAATTTCGACTTATTCTCGAAATTTCGAGAAAACATTCGATATCAAAGTCGAAATTCTAAGATTATAGTCGAAATTTCGACATTAGTCTCGGAATTTTAAGAAAAAAGTAGAAATTTGAAGAAAAAAGTCGAACTTTCGAGAAAAAAGTCGTAATTTCGAGGGTAAAGTCGAAATTTCGAGAATAAAATCGAAATTTCGAGAAATAAAGTCGAAATGTCAATACAAAATCGAAATTTCAAGAAAAAAGTCGAAATCTCTAAAACTATATTTTTAAATCAATGTCCTTTTTACGCTTTTGTAAAATGTCGAAACTTCTAAATATAATTTTGTTTAATTAACGCTTTTCTAGGCTTTTGTAAAATGTCGACTTTGAACTCTAAATTTCGACTATTTTCTCGAAAATTCTACTTTAAACTCAAAATTTCGACTTTTTTGTCAAGTTTCAACTTTTTCTTTATTGGGAAAGAGGAGTGGTAGGACGCAACTGTCATCTGCCTAATATAACCATAGAGTATAGAAATTTCAACTTATTCTCGAAATTTTGAGAAAAAATTCGATATCAAAGTCGAAATTTTAAGATTAAAGTCGAAATTTTGACATTAAACTCAGAATTTTAAGAAAACAGTAAAAATGTGAAGAAAAAAGTCAAACTTTTGAGAAAAAAGTCAAACTTTTGAGAAAAAAGTCAAACTTTTGAGAAAAAAGTCGAAATTTCGAGGGTTAAGTCGAAATTTCGAGAATAAAATCGAAATTTCGAGAAAAAAAGTCGAAATTTCGAAACAAAATCGAAATTTCGAAACAAAATCGAAATTTCGAAAAAAAAGTCGAAATCTCTAAAACTATTTTTTTCAATCAATGTCCTTTTTACGCTTTCGTAAAATATCGAAATTTCTAATTATAATTTTTTTTAATCAACGCCTTTCTAGGCTTTTGTAAAATGTCGACTTTGAACTCAAAATTTCGACTTTTTTCTCGAAAATTCCACTTTAACTCTGAAATGTCAAGAAAAAAGTCGAAATTTTAGGTAATAAAAAATTGAAATTACTGAACGTACCCTACTGCTAAAAGTCAGTATTAAATCGTAAAAGGGTTGGTGCTTAGAATATAGTCTTATATTTCAAGGGTTGGAGGATTGGCGAGGCTCAAGTGTCATCTGCCTAACCTAACCATAGAATAAGATATTTCGACTGATCTTGAAATTTCGTGGAAAAAAATGTAAAACTTCGAGATCAGTCAAAATTTCTTATTCTATGGTTAGGTTAGGCAGATGACAGTTGAGCCTCGCCTCGAAATTTCGTGGAAAAAAAGTTGAAATTTCGAGATTAAAGCCGAAATTTTGACATTATCTATGAAATTTCCCCAAAAAAGTCGAAATTTGGAGTATAAAGTAGTAATTTCCACTTTAATCTCGTAATTTCCAAAACTTCATATTTCTAAATATATTTTTATAAATGACATCTTCGTAAAAAAACCAAAAATACATAAATAAAAAACAAAGCATATATATGTATCGGATCTTTTTAATTAGGAATAAATAATTCAAATGTAAATATTAGTGTCCAAATGAGATATCATTACCTCTCTGAAGATGATGGCTTGGCTGTCGAAACGCATTAGAGCAACCTCTGTTGTGTTTTTTAATCGTTCTTGGTTTCAGGCGATAAGTTTTGTATTTCACAGTTTAAAATGTTCGATTTCAACCGCACTTAGCCGTTGCGTGAAATTTAATAAACCTATGCTAACTCCGAAAATCATAATGATGTAGTAAAGTGAACGAGTATACCCTCTTATGGTCTTGTGGTCCCTATTTTAATATAAAGAGTGTCTAACCCCTGCTTTAACGGACTGAAATACTCATCGCTGTGCTGTATCATATTTTTAATGGAATAATAAAAACACGCAGCCCAAAATAACCATTTCTGTAACTTCCATTAATTTGTTCATTTTCCCAGCAAAGTGTATTGCCGCGGCAATAATATCATTAAGGTATGTGGAAACGACCCTTCATCTTTAAAATTTTATTAAATTCATTTTCAAAACAGACCTCACGAACGACCATTTGCATTTAAAATTGGGTGCAAAAATCGTTAACGAAATTAATTGCTTCCATAAAATGCAAATTTCTCTATTCGCTCCTCTTTCGTTCTGTTCATACCTGTAATGTTGATACCGAATATTACTGGATATTCCTATAGAAAGCCACTTATGATTGAATACTATAGAACTACTATAGAACACTAGAATACTGTTCTCATGTTTGGAGTTCAGCCCCAAAATTAACTCTCTTGGATTCAATTCAGAGAAGAGCGATTCGCCTAATTGATGACGAGAGTCTGACCGATTCTCTCGAAACACTAGAGCACAGTTGGATGGTTGGTGACTTGTCTCTTTTTCTACAAGTACTATCATGGAAGATGCTCGCAGGAACTAATAGGATCGATCCCCCCAAGGGCAAGATTCTTGAGGCGTACTAGACAGTCGGAGAAAGCAAATTCCTTTGCGGTCCAGCTTGACACAGTGAGGACTTCTATCTACGGAGACTCTTTTTTCTATAGAACTTCCAAGTTGTGGAACTTGTTACCGAAAGGAATTTTTCCCTAAAATTACAACCTATCCTTGTTTAAGAAGGTGGTTCATCGCCATCTATCCTTGTTTCCGCATCCTACTCGCAGTGCTTTGTAAGCATAATGGGGTTACTCTTTGCGAGTGGATTAAACTTGAAAAAATTGCTTACTGGAAAATCGGTTACTGCTGAATCGGTTACTGCAGAATCGGTTACTGCAGAATCGGTTACTGCAGAATCGGTTACTGCAGAATCGGTTACTGCAGAATCGGTTACTGCAGAATCGATTTCTGCACAGAATTGGTTACTACAGAATCGATCGATTACTACAGAACCATCGAAATACTTAGAACTCAAAATGATAAACACCCCAATCAAAAAAATTCTAAAAACTTGTCAGACGCTTTTATGAATAAGTGAAAGTGTAAGAATAAATATCCCCAATACAAACAACTTATTAATATTAAATTGAGCAATGTATATCTGCAACATTCCAATAAAACAAATTACCAATTGTCATTTTTTACCGAAACATTACTAAAACTTCAGATTCTGATGAAGATTTTGGTAAAGCAAGGGTTATTTTGGTGGAACAAACTGGTCCTTGGTTATCTTCAAAAATTAAAATACAAAACTTGCCCCTGAAACCAAGAAAGATGTTTTGGTGTCTTTCTTGGTTTCAGGGGACAAGTTTTGTGTTTCAATTTTTAAAGCAAGGGTTAAATACGAGTGCAGATTGATAAGTCCTGTAAAAATGAATGAAGCGATAATACATACAAGTTATAACATGTTTGGACAGGTCATTGCTTTGGGAATACACACATAAAATTTCATACTGATATTAGAATCAGTATTGCTTTGTCAGTCGTCTAGATTGGACAAGTCGTCCTTTCGCTGTTACGATGGAATAAAGTGAATGTCGAGGGTTGATAAAACATTACTTTTTACGCAAAAAAACCATCACGGAAACAAAAAAATCTCTTGATAAGTATTATAATGATCTTCTCCATTACTTAAGGTGATTCACGAGTGGTTTACTGAGTTTCGTTGTGGTAGAACAAGCACGGAAGACGCTCCTCGCTCAGAACATCCAATTGAGGTAACCACTCCAGAAATGATCATGAAAATCCACGATATCGCATTAGGAGATCGACGAGTGAAGTTGAAAGAAATAGTCAACACTGTAAGCATCTCATATGGATGAGTTTCCAACATATTGTTAGAAACTTTATATATCTTTTGAATTTGGCGCATTAAAGCAAATAGGAGCATCGAACAATCAGTCATTGATGCGTGGGTCTTACGCATCGACTGCGTGTACGAGAGCTAGATGTAAAACTCTTCAAACTGTTCATGAGTAACACTGTTCCATTAATAGATCAGCCGCCAAGCTTAAATATTTTTAAGAGAATCTAACAATATTGAAATACAAAACTTGTCCCCTGAAACCAAGAAAGATTAATTTTTGCGATTGGTTTCAGCGGACAAGTTTTCTATTGCAATTTTTGAAGATAACCAAGGACCAGTTCATTTCACCAAAACAAAATTCCAACATATTGCATATGAAAAAGTTTTCGGTAAGATGGTTGCCGCGTTTGTTGACAATTGACCAAAAAACGTGAAAGCTTGACACTTTTTCAAGTTAATTTGAGGCAGTTTAAACGAAAGATGAGTTTTGACATCGTTTTAACACTGTCGATAGAACATGGATTCAGCAGAGACAAAACAAAAATCTAAGCAGTGGGTGGAAGCTGGTGGCAGTGCTCCAAAGAAGGCCAAGGTGATTCCATCAGCAGGTAAAATTTTGACCACGGTTTTCTGGCACGTGCAAAGTTCAATCTTAATTGACTTCCTCCAAAAAAGAAAGACAATAAATGAGGAGTATTAGGCTACACTCTTGGACCAGTTCAATCAATAAATCGAAGCAAAACGACCTCATCTTACCAAGAAGAAAGTCCTGTTTCATCACGATAGTGCTTCTGCCCACTCTTCCGCCATGGCAAAGGTCAAACTGGTGGAGTTACGCTACGAAATGCTTCCCCATCCAACTTATCTCCGAGTGGTTTCTTCCTTTTTCCAAACACGCAAAAATGGCTTTGGGGAGGTTATCTCCGAAACTAAGGCGTATTTTGAGGGCTTTGAAAAAGAATACTACAAAAAGAGGATCAAAAAAACTCCAGAGTGTATAGCTCTAACAGAAGATTTGGTTGAAAAATAAATGACACTCATTCGAAAAAAGTGTTTCATTTCTACAGAACTTATCAATCCACCCTCGTATATTAATTGTTCTTATTAAACTATTAAAATAGAAAGTTTAGTCGCTTGTGAATTTTTGTCGAAAATACAACAAGATTCATCATTAGAATGTACTTCCCATTATTTATATTCACAATACGAATTTAGGAAACTGAAATACAAATCTTGTTCCTTGAAACCAAGAAAGATTGAAAAACACAACAAAAGTTGCTCTTACACGTTTCAACAGCGATCATCTTCAAAGAGGTGTTGTATTTTTTAATCTTTCTTGGTTTCAGGGGACAACAAGCTTCGACTTTAATTTTGGTGGAACGAACTGGTCCTTGGTCATTTTCAAAAAATGAAATACAAATTTTGTCCCCTGGGACCAAAAAAGATTAAAAAACACAACAAAGGTTGCCCTAGCGCGTTTTGATAGCCAAGCTATCATCTTCAGAGAGATACTGATCAGTATCTCTCTGAAGATGAACCAGGGTACAAGATTGGTATTTCAATTTTTGAAGATAACCAAGGACCAGTCCGTTCCACCAAAAAAAAGGCTACTAGTAGGATCAGAAAATAAAGATACAATGGCGAAGACCCCCCCCCCCCTTTTAAATTGTCGAGAAAGAATTTTTTTTGGAAGTTCTACAGAAAAGAGTGTCCATAGACAGAAGTTCTTCTTCTTGAAACCAAGAAAGATTAAAAAACACAACAAAGGTTGCTCTAGCGCGTTTCGATAGCCAAGCTATCATCTTCAGAGAGATACTGATCAGTATCTCTCTGAAGATGAACCAGGGTACAAGATTAGTATTTGTTTTTGAAGATAACCAAGGACCAGTCCATTCCACCAAAAAAAAGACTACTAGTAGGATCAGAAAATAAAGATACAATGGCGAAGACCCCCCCTTTTAAACTGTCGAGAAAGAATTTTTTTTGGAAGTTCTACAGAAAAGAGTCTCCATAGACAGAAGTTCTTCTTCTTGAAACCAAGAAAGATTAAAAAACACAACAAAGGTTGCTCTAGCGCGTTTCGACAGCCAAGCTATCATCTTTAGAGAGATACTGTGTATTTCAATTTTTGAAGATAACCAAGGATCAGTCCATTCCACCAAAAAAAAAATTAGGATTTCTTTACTGAATTTAGGGCACAATAGATATTTTTAATTAATCCAGCTCTAGTAACGAGATACGAAAGGGTTTATTTTGCATCAATCTAGAAATTTTATTAAACGTATCAGCATAATCGATTTATGTTAATGGCGATATTTAATAAACTAACCTTTTGTCGACCTTTGAATTTCCGATAAACGCAAATTGTTTCCGCATGCCTCCTGTTGTTGTGGTTTTGCATATTTCATTGCAGATTGGGGAAATATGTGATAGGGGACGATTCAAAGTTCTGTGAAATATTCCCAGTTAAACTGGATTGTCGTATTGTTCTTTGAAATTCATGTGATCAATAATGAAAGCGGTTGAACGAATTAAAATCAGTTCGAAAGCAGAGCAATAGCTCCTGTCAGGTTTCAATCGTCAACAAATTAAAATCTAAAATCTATTGACAATACATTTTAAAATTATTGACAAAAAGCATACATATTAGGTCACTTCCACTCTAGATATGGATTCTTAAAGTATCTTCTTCTTCTTTTTATTTTTCTTCTTTTTAAAGATCTTGCGATCTGTTAATTCTGGTTATGCCTCTGCGGTAGTTTCTGGGATGTTGACTGCCAACTATCCTTCCATCTTTTGATGGTCTTCCGGGGGACGGGTGCCTGTTGGTGTTCCTTCCAGTGCGATGCGTGGTAATCAATCTTCTCTCATTCTGTTTATGTGAGCGTACCATTGTCTCCTTCTTTGTCTACCCCATCACACGATATCCTGTATATCGTACTGCTCTCTAATCTGTTTGTTTCTTACTCTGCCTCTTTTGGTCTTTCTTGCTATAGTTTTTAAAATTTTCATTTCCGCTACTTTCAGTATACTCTTGGTCTCTATTCCATATGTCGTGATTGGTCTAATACATAAACAACTTCACCTGGGACAAATGGTGGGTGGACAAAGTAACCATCATCGGTTCCTCTGTCTCTTCTGGTCTTTCTCGCTATAGTTTTTAAAGTTTTCATCTCCGCTACTCTCAGCATACTTTTGGTCTATATTCCGTACGTCAAGATTGGTCTTATAAATATACAATTCCGCCTGGGGTAGATGCTGAGTGGACTGAGTAACCCATCATCGGTTTCTCTGTCTCTTCTGGGCTTTCCCGCTATAGTTCCTAAAATTTTCATCTTCGCTACTCTCAGTATACACTTGGTCTCTATTTCTTATGTCATGATTGGTCTTATACATAAACAACTTCACCTGGGGCAGATGGTGGGTGGACAAAGTAATCCGTCATCGGTTCCCCTGTCTCTTCGGTTCTTTCCTGCTATAGTTCTTGAAGTTTTCATCTCCGCTGCTCTCAGCATACTCTTGGTCTCTATTCCGTATGTCATGATTGATCTTATACATATACAACTCCACCTGGGGCAGATGGTGAGTGGACTGAGTAACCCATCATCGGTTCCTTTGTCTCTCCTGGTCTTTCCCGCTATGGTTTTTAAGGTTTTCATCTTTGCTACTCTCAGCCTACTCTTGGTCTCTATTGGGTATGTCATGATTGGTCTTATGCATAAACAACTTCACCTAGGGCAGATATTGGGTGGACAAGGTCCCCCATCATCGGTTCCTCTGTCTCTTCTGGTCTTTCCCGCTATAGTTCTCGAAGTTTTTATCTCCGCTACTCTCAGCATACTCTTGGACTCTATTCCGTATGTCACAATTGGTCTTATAAAGATACAATTCCGCCTGGGGTAGATGGTAAGTGAACTGAGTAACCCATCAACGGTTCCTCTGTCTCTTCTGGCCTTTCCCGCTATAGATTTTAAAGTTTTCATCTCCGTTACTCTCAGCATACTCTTGGTCTTTATTCCGTATGTCATGATTGATCTTATACATATACAACTTCACCTGGGGTAGATGGTGGGTGGACAGAGTAACCCATCATCGGTTCCTCTGTCTCTTCTGGTCTTTCCCACTATAGTTCCTAAAGTTTTCATCTCCGCTACTCTCAGCATACGCTTGGTTTCTATTCCGTATGTCATGATTGGTCTTATACATATACAGCTCCGCCTGGGGCAGATGGTGAGTGGACTGAGTAACTCATCATCGGTTGCTGCCGGTCCCAAGCTCGTACAAAAAAGAGAGGGAAAGACCAGAAGAGACAGAGAAATCGATGATGGGTTACTCAGTCCACTCACCATCTACCCCAGGCGGAATTGTATATTTATAAGATCAATCATGACATACGGAATATAGACCAAAAGTATGCTGAGAGTAGCGGAGATGAAAACTTTAAAAACTATAGCGGGAAAGACCAGAAGAGACATAGGAACCTACCTGAGGTAAAAAGAAGCCATAGCTCACAGATCTGAAGTAATTCCTAAAGTATTTTATATCGATATCGTATGCTATAATAAAAAGTGCTTCATCTCTTATACCAAGATTATTGTGATACAAATATATCGCAGTCTTCGTTGAGAACACTGACTCTCTGCAAGCACAGCATTAACTCTCCATCCACGATCGGTTTTTCTGTTGTTGGAACTCATCAGGTGAAAGCAAACACTAACCCTGATAACATGATTGAACATTATTATATCTCTATAGATTTACACAGATGTGGATCGATAGATCTCGACACATAGAGAACGATATCAACGTGACCCCTAACAGTATCAACGACAACAGAAACAAAACTAAATTCAAAGATGAGTTCATACTCATAAATCGACCTCTTAAACCAGTCATCAGTAGAATGATCGGTTCCTAACTGAAGCTAGAATACGGAACCATGGACCAACAACTCCCACAATTACGTGGCCTCTGACCTTCATTGCAAGTACCTAAACCAGTCATCAGTAAAATAATCGGTTCCCAGCTGGAACTAGAATACGAAACTATGGGTCAACAACCCCTATAATTACGTGACCTCTGACTGTTATTATAAGTATTTCTCCATATTATCAACCAAACGGCTTGAAGAAAAAATATTGAGCTTAGAAAGGAATTTTTGCTTTTATTCCATTTGCGACTGGAATACGGAACCATGGATCAACAACTCCCATAATTACGTGGCCTCTGACTGTCATTGTAAATACCTAAACCAGTCATCAGTAAAATAATCGGGTCCCAGCTGAAACTAGAATACCAAAACCATGGGTCAACCTACTCCCATAATTACGTGGTGTCTGACCATCATTGTAAGTACCTAAACCAGTCTTCAGTAAAATAATCGGTTTCCAGCTGGAGCTATAATTCGAAACCATGGACCAACCGACTCCCACAATTATGTGGTCTTTGATTGTCATTGTGAGTATTACTCCATATTATCAAATAAACGACTTGAGAAAAAAATATTAAGCTTAGAAAGGGATTTTCGCTTGTATTCCATTTGGAACTAGAATACGAAACCATGGATCAACAACTTCCTCTGACCGTCATTATAAGTACCTAAGCCACTCTTCAGTGAAATAATCGGTTCCCAGCTGGAGCTAGAATTCGAAACCATGGGTCAACTTACTCCTATAATAACGTGGCCTCTGACCGTCATTGTGAGTATTACTCCATATTATCAACCAAACGACTTGAGGAAAAAATACTGAGCTTCGACAGGGATCTTCGCTTTTGTTCCATCTGGAGCTAGAATACGGAACCATGGATCAATAACTCTCATAATTACGTAGCCTCTGATCGTCATTATAAATATCTAAACCAGTCATCAGTAAAATAATCGGTTTCCAGCTGGAGCTAGAATACGAAAGCACGGACCAACCGACTTCCACAATTACGTGGTCTCTGACCATCATTGTAGGTACCTAAACCAGCCTTCAGTAAAATAATCGATTCCCAGCTGAAGCTAGAATACGAAACCATGGGTCAACCAACTTCCATATTTACGTGGCCTTTGATCGTCATTGTGAGTATTACTCCATATTATCAACCAAACGTTTTGAGGAAAAAATATTGAGTTTCGAAAGGGATCTTTGCATTCGTTCCAAATCAATTCCTCTGAAGAAGTTACTCTCTCAGACCATGTAACAATGATTTCCAAGCCAAAGTCATCAAATTCTCAAAATAGAATATAATTATGAAAACTTCCACTCCAATCGAATTCTTTTGAAGACGATGCCCCTCAAAAGAAAAAAAAGACTTTCACTGTTAAAATGAAGATCAAAAAAAGAAGATCACGGGCGTATGGTTGCTGACTTGTCTCTTTTCTACTAGTGCTATCATGCTCGCAGGAACTAATAGGATTGATCCCCCCAAGGGCAAGATTCTTGAGGCATACAAGACAATCGGAGACAGCAAATCCCTGTGCAGTCCAACTTGACACAGTGAGGACTTCTGCCTATGAAGACTCTTCTTTTATAAAAAACTTCCAAGCTGTGGAAAACTCGTTACCGAAAAGAATTTTCCCCAAAAATTACAACCTTTCCTTTGAAATACAGAAGTTGTCCCCTGAAACCAAGAAAGATTAAAAGACACAATAAAGGTTGCTCTAACGCGTTTCGACAGCCAAGCTCTCATCTTCAAAGAGAAACACAGCAGTTTCTCTCTGAAGATGATTGGTTGTCGAAACGCGTTAGAGAACCTTTGTTGTGTTTTTTAGTCTTTCTTGGTTTCAGGGGACAAGTTCTGTATTTCAATTTTTGAAGATAACCAAGGAACAGTCCGTTCCATCAAACCTTTCCTTGTTTAAGAAGGCGGTTCATCGCCATCTATCCTTGTTTCCGCATCCTACTCGAGTGCTTTGAAGGCATAATGGGGTCGCTCTTTGCGAGTGGATTAAACTTAAAAAAAAGAGGCTCCGAAAATGATCGTACAAATGCTTTTTCTGGATTTGAAGTGACAAACGTCACTGGCCTAAATTTTAGGCTAGCAATTAGGCCGGCCCTTAGGCCACCTCTTCCGACCACATTGTGCTGTCTTCATGAATGATCTGAAGACGCTGACCACGTGAGGTTTGTCTGTGGGAATCGGGAGGAATGGAGGAACAGAGCGGAGCAATTAGCAACAGAAAAAGGAGTTTTCTGGCTAAGAAGTACGGAGGAGATCGATGAAGTGGTTCGCAACCCAAATTTCTTTGAGGTTCTGAATCAAGCCGTTGGAAATCTTGATAAACTCAAGACCTCACTCGAGGAACAGTAGATTTGGAGTACTGGGGGATCGAGTACCTGCGAAACTAATCTACGGAAAAGCGGAATAAGAAATATGGGAGGAAATCTATTACGGACTCCAAGCTTCTGACCTGGAATCATTCGAAGCCAAGGGGATCGAGTACCTGGGAAACGAATCGACGAGAAAGCGGAATAAGAAATATGGGAGGAAATCTATTACGGACTCCAAGCTTCTGACCTGGAATCATCCGAAGCCAAGGGGATCGAGTACCTGGGAAACGAATCTATGAGAAAGCGGAATGAGAAATATGGGAGGAAATCTATTACGGACTCCAAGCTTCTGACCTGGAATCATCCGAAGCCAAGGGGATCGAGTACCTGGGAAACGAATCTACGAGAAAGCGGAATGAGAAAAATGGGAGGAAATCTATTACGGACTCCCAGCTTCTAACCTGGAATCATTCAAAGCCAAGGGGATCGAGTACCTGGAAAACAAATCTAAGAGAAAGCAGAAGAAGAAATATGGAAGGAAATCTATTGCGAACTCCAAGCTTCTGACCTGGAATCATCCGAAGTCAAGGGCATCGAGTACCTTGGATGGCACAAGCTGGGAATTGAGTACCCAGCCTTAGACGTCACGTAAGAAGAACGAAAAGAAAGATAACGACAGGAGGCATAATGAATAGGTTAGACTATTAAGTTAGATAGGTTAGATTAGATTAGGGCGAAGGGTAGGTTAGACAGCATAAACGAAAGCGGAATAAGAAATATGAGAGGAAATCTATTACGGACTCCAAGCTTCTGACCTGGAATCATCCGAAGCCAAGGGGATCGAGTACCTGGGAAACGAATCTACGAGAAAGCGGAATGAGAAATATGGAAGGAAATCTATTACGGACTCAAAGCTTCTGACCTGGAATCATTCGAAGCCAAGGGGATCGAGTACCTTGGCATGGCACAAGCTGGGAATTGAGTACCCAGCCTTAGACGTCATGTAAGAAGAACGAAAAGAAAGATAACGACAGGAGGCATAATGAATAGGTTAGACTATTAAGTTAGATAGGTTAGATTAGAGTAGGGTGAAGGGTAGGTTAGACAGCATAAACGAAAGGTTAGGAACTGTGAACAGAAGTAGGAATTAAAATTGTAAATTAAAGAAGGACTTATTATGTAATAATTAAGGTTAGAGGGGTATGCATGCTTAGGAACCCCTCAAAAATGAAGTGTAAATAACTTCACTTAATATATACGTGTCTCCATGATTGAGGTGTCCTTGATCATTCACTGAGCCACCCAACCTGCCACCCAATCTTGTTGAGAAACTGATGGATGCACCTCTCTGAAACTGGCCACACTAGGCCACAAGTCCCCCAGTATGGATCCTCTGATCGATGCTACTGCCAAGCAGTGACACATCACGTGCTCGACACTTTCATCTTCTAAACACCCCCTACAACTCGGGTCGTTTATAATTTCCATTCTATAAAAGTATTTGCTTAATCGACACTGACCTGTACATATCCCTACAAATTTCCTGAGATTATTTTTTGAAAGTTGTAGGGGCTTAGCTTTGCCCTTTCCCAAGACGCAATTCTAATAAATGCGTGAGTCTGTCGCCATATTGTTATTGACGCCCATTGAGCTTTATGTTTAGGATGGATTTCTTCGTTAAGAAATGGGTTTTATTCTTTCTTTAAAAAAAGTTGATGCCTGGTAACGCAACTGTCAAAATCAAAATGTAATCTCAAAAAATTCCACGAAGAATCCTTAGGAAGAATTGTTAATTTTGGGCGCGGACTTCGTATGCATCTTACTCGTGCTGGTTATTTTGACAACCACGTTTTCAACCAAAGTCGATGATTTTTCTTTCAAAGGGGATATAACCTCGAAAAATTCGACGAAGAAGACTCTTCTCAAGAAGAATTGTTAATTTAGATAGCGGACGTCGTATGAATCTTACTCGCGCTGGTTATTTTGATAACCATCAAAGTCAATGATTTTTCTTACACGAGAAAGTAATGGAGACTTCCACGGTGAAAGTTTTTTTGAGAAGAAGAATGATTTTTTTTAAACGAGGAAATGATGGAGACTTCCACAGTCAAAGTTTTTTTGAGAAGAGTTGCCTTGGTGTTTATCGTGGAAGTTTTCGGGATTACATCCCTTTAAAGGATATTTAGGATGTTCTAACCTCTTATTCGATGTCCATGGTCAAAGTCTTCTTTAGAACAGTTGCGTTAATATTAATGGAAGATTCAGTTATCACATCCCTTCGCCCTCGAATAAATATCCCTATATTTAGGATCTTTTTTTTTTTATTTTAATCCACTCGCGAAGGGTAACCCCATTATGCTTTCAAAGCACTGCGAGTAGGATGCGGAAACAAGGATAGATGGCGATGAATCGTGTTCTTAAACAAGGATAGGTCGTAATTTTTGGGGAAAATTACTTGCGGTAACAAGTTCCATAATTTGGAAGTTCTATAGATAAAAGAGTCTCCTTAGATATAAGTTCTCACTGTGTCAAGCTGGACCGCACAGGAATTTATTGTCTCCGACTCTCTAGTACGCCTCAAGAATCTTGCCCTTGGGAGGATCAATCCTATTAGTTCCTGCTGATTCTCCTGATCTTCCATGATAGTACTTGTAGAAAAGAGACAAGTCACCAACCATACCCCATGCTCTAGTGTTTCGAGAGAATCAGTCAGACTCTCGTCATCAATTAGGCGAATCGCTCTTTTTTGAATTGAATCCAAGAGAGCTAATTTTGAGGTTGAACTCCAAACATGAGAACGGTATTGGCTAGTGTTGGCCTAACGTGAGCTTTGTAAAGTGTTAATAGCTGATGAGATGTGAAGTACTTTATAGCTCTAAAAAAGCTCTAGAAAAGGAACAAGTCACCAACCATAGGCCTGTACTCTAGTGTTTCGAGAGAATCGGTTAAACTCTTGTCGTCAATTAGGCGAATTGAATTGAACTGAATTCAAAAGAGCTACAGTGTGCTTTGGGGCTCTTCTTTGAATTGAATCCAAGAGAGCTAATTTTGGGGCTGAACTCCAAACATGAAAACAGTATTGGCTAGTGTTGGCCTAACTTGAGCTTTGTATGGCGTTAATAGCTGATGAGATGTGAAGTACTTTTTATCTCTAGAAACAAAGTCAAGCTTTTGAGAGGCGGATTTGGCAATGACGCGCACATGATCCTCCCAAGAGAAGTTAGTTCTCGCATTCACTCCTAGGGTAGATGGATCAGATCCAATCGGAAGGATTTTACCGTCCATTAGTATGTTTGTTGCATTATCCCTTGATGTTTTCTTAGAGAAAACCGCGGCCTGAGTTTTTGAAGCGTTGAAATCGACCAAATTGTTTATACCCCATTCCAGAATAATCTCGAGATCCCGATTAATCGTCTGTATCTGCTGTTCCCTTAGTCAATCTGAAGCGAGATAATGGTATGTCGGGGAAAGGTTACTATCATCTGCGTAGCTGTGTATAGGATTGGAAGTTGAAGCTAAGAGATCGTTTATGTGTAACAGAAATAGATTAGGAGACAAAACAGACCCCTGAGGCACCCCTGCGTTTGTCGAAAATGTCTCGGATGAGATGCCATCGACGACGACCTGAAGAGATTTGTCAGCGAGAAAATTGGATATCAAATGACAGAGTCTAGGAGGAAGACCATTTTGACAACCATGTTTTCAACCAATGTCGATGATTTTTCTTTCAGAGAGAATATAACCTCGAAAAATTCGACGAAGGAGACTCTTCTCAAGAAGAATTGTTAATTTTGATCGCGGACGTCATATGAATCTTACTCGCGCTGGTTATTTTGACAACCACCAAGGTCAATGATTTTTCTTAAACGGGAAAGTGATGGAGACTTACACCGCGAAAGTTTTTTTGAGAAGAAGAATGATTTTTCTTAAACCAGAAAGTAATGGAGACTTCCACAGTCAAAGTTTGTTTGAGAAGGGTTGCGTATCGTAAATATTTTCGGGATCACATCCCTTTAAAGGATATTTAGGATGTTCTAGCTTCTTATTCAATGTGATGGAGACTTCCATGATCAAAGTCTTCTTGAGAACAGTTGCGTTGATATTAATGAAAGTTTCAGTGATCAGATCCCATCGCCCTTGAAGGAATATCCCTATATTTAGGATGTTTTGCTTCTTTTTCAATGTGAAGAAGACTTCCATGATCAAAGTCTTCTTGAGAACAGTTGCGTTGATATTAATGGAAGTTTCAGTGATCACACCCCTTCTCCCTCGAAGGAATAACCCTATATATAGGATGTTCTACTTCTTATTCAATGTGATGGACACTTCCATGGTCAAAGTCTTTTTGAGAACAGTTGCGTTGATATTAATGGAAGTTTCAGTGATCACACCCCTTCGCCCTCGAAGGAATAACCCTATATTTAGGATGTTTTGCTTCTTATTCAATGTGAAGGAGACTTCCATAGTTAAAGTCTTCTTGAGGACAGTTGCGTTGATATTAATGGAAGTTTCAGTGATCACACCCCTTCTCCCTCGAAGGAATAACCCTATATATAGGATGTTCTACTTCTTATTCAATGTGATGGACACTTCCATGGTCAAAGTTTTCTTGAAAAGAGTTGCGTTGATATTAATGGAAGTTTCAGTGATCACATCCCTTCGCCCTCGAAGGAATATCCCTATATTTAGGATCTTCTGCTTCTTATTCAAAGAAACTAATTCTTTTTTTATTCAAAAGAACTGATTCTTTTTCTATTGAAAGGAACTGATTCTTTTTCTATTCAAAGGAACTGATTCTTTTTCTATTCAAAAGAATCGGTATTTTGGCTCAGCTATTTAGTCGCTAATTGTAATAATTTGTAGATGACCAAGTAACCTTTTCTCCATTTTGCCTTTTAGTTAAATAAGTTACTTTGAAACGTAACAATTAAGCGTAGCAAGCTACGTTGGAGTAATTCTCGATAATACAATTTAGTTTCGAAACTGTTAAGAGAATAGACGTTCATTAAAACTACTCCTAAAAGAACAATATCATCATAATAAGCGTTTCTGCAACTGACTTTACTGTCTACAATATTTGAGAAAGGTAGGAGTAAACTCAGTCTTCATGTTCATTTAAAATCAATAAACTGGAGTGCTACTTACGCCGAGACTTTTGAACGATATATTTATTTATTAGTGGACTTTTCAAATAAAACCAAAGTTGACAAATATTGTCTTCCAGGTAAAAAAGAAACTATATCACGACAATTTATCGTCCAAGCAAACTTCGCTACTTCCAAATATGCCACCCGTATTAATATGACAGTGAATCGAATAAAGTAAATGGATAACAAAATTGTCCTCAAGCCTAAAATCTCTTCCCATTTATGATTTGCTTTTAAGTGCAAATTAACTAGTTGTTGTTGTCTACTAAACGTAACAGAACGAAGTAATAAGTTATAATTTTTAAATGATGTTCACAATGGTTATTTAAAATAGATAATTGTCTACCCAGTCTTCACCAAACATTGATAATATCGATAGTTATTGCCATCGGAAACTATCGATAGTAATGTTCGAGGGTATCGTTAGTTCTTAACCTATCATGTACCAATGTTGGGAAAATTGGTATCGTTTTACCGTGCATTACATTGGAGCAGCTATCTCCCTCACGGGGACGATCGTTGGAACCTAGATGGTAACGTCAGGTGAAATTAGGTTCACTTTATTAAATAGAATTATCAGTTAAATCGATACCACCGAAATTTTTGTAAAAATCCAGCCATAATATCAATGATAGAAACTATCGATGTAAAGTGGACACTATGTCTAGCGCAAATCGGTACATTTGAACTAATAGTTAATTTTTTAATTCAAGAACGCAAATTGAGAGAATTTTTAGTAAATCTGCTAAGAATGTAATTTATTTTAGATGGGAAAACCTTTCCTTAATTAACTTTAAACCACTCGACTCAATATCAATTATTCACAATAAATTTTTTTGATGGAACGGACTGGTCCTTGGTTATCTTCAAAAAATTGAAATACAGAACTTGTCCCCTGAAACCAAGAAAGATTAAAAAACACAGCAAAGGTTGCTCTAACGCGTTTCGGCAGTCAAGCTGTCATCTTCAGGGAGAAAGTAGTATCTCTCTGAAGATGACAGCTTGGTTATCGAAACGCGTTGGAGCAACCTTTGTTGTGTTTTTTAATCTTTCTTGGTTTCAGGGGACAAGTTCTGTATTTCAATCCATCTTTTAAGATTTTTCAACTCTCAGTTGGTCGGTGCTCAGTACCAACGCTATAACAGGGCGCAGTTGGACGAATCTCCAGGATGCTAGTCATGAAGGGCGCCTGACGGTTATTATTTAATTTTTTCTTTCGCCCATAATGCTCTTTAGTACGGGTTACCTAAAGGCTCTGTCTTGTCACCTCTTCTTTTCTTTTTCTTCTGTCTTGTCACCTCTTCTTTTCTCTCTCTTCTGTCTTGTCACCTCTTCTATAAAAATTGAAATACAGAACTTGTCCCATGAAACCAAGAAAGATTAAGAAACACAACAAAAGTTGCTCTGGCACGCGTTTCGAATGGTTTCAGGGGACAAGTTCTGTATTTCAATTTTTGAAGATAACCAAGGACCAGTCCGTTCCACCAAACCGCTTCTATACTCACCACAGCAGACATCCACTTAAGGCAGACAAGTCACTTAAGGTTCAACATTCTGCGTTGTTTTAAGAAAAAAAGATTTTTTCCATTATTATTCAATTATTCGAATATTTGGTTATCCGAATCGGGTCCAATCCCAACTAATCTAGATAATTGGAGTTCTGCTGTAAGTTATTTTACTAAACAAACTTGATTTTTGAGTAATTTAATTGGGAAGTTCAGTTCTCCAATTAAGTTTTTTTTATTCTAAAGGAAGAGCAAGGAGTTTAAAACAGTTTTACACAGCGCTTTTGCGTTGGTTATGTTTTCACTCGAAGCGTTTTGCCCAAATAAAGGTTTTAATTTTCATATTCATATAGAGTTCATTCGTTTCGTCCCCTTGGTGAAGTTAAATTTCTACACTTGAATTAAATTTCGCAGATGATTATAATTTGGGCTTGTTTCATACGTTTGCAAAAGATATTTTAGAAAAAAAATGTTAAATAAAGGCAGACGTATAAATTTCATTTTTCCCTGATTACTCTAAACTTCCGCATCGACCTTTTTAAAATACTTACTTCGTAGGGGAGTTATTTTTAATAACATGATAACAATTTCTTTTTCACATGGGATCCTCACTCATCTTGAATTACACTTTGCTTTTAATTTTAGCTTAATAATTTAAATATCTACAAACTAGGCTCGAGAAGCTAAAATTTAAAAAAAATTGTGTAATAATATAGATTCTATTTTCTAAATTTTAATAACATATTTGCTTTTATAAATATGATGTGAAACTTTCTACATATTTAGCAACTTTCAAAATCACCAAAATTTCGAGCATAAATTAGATATTTAACAATTTTACCCGAAATTTTTATATTAAATTCGAGATCCAATGAAATTCGAGATTAAATTGAGATTATGCCCAAAAATTCAAAGTTTTGAGAGTACCCCAGAAGCAAACTATGTTAAGTCATAAAACTCATTCTTATGATAAGCAAAGTTAAAGTCACTTAAGGTACTAATGCACAGACCAACAGGTTTGAACATTAATTAGATTCGATGTTTGGAAACAAAACTTCGAATCTAATTAATGTTCAAACCTGTTGGTATGTGCATTAGAATCCCTGTCTTCTGGGAACTTTCCTAGAGGGCAACCGCTTCGCTAGGTGGCAGTGTTTCAACTGTTGGTAGCTCAGCTACCTATTATTCACTATGCACGCCTGGAGAGCTGCATGAATTTGTAGTCTAGGTTGTATTCTACTTGCATCACTTAAGGTAGTTTCTGGGGCAAACCTGGAATTGACATTTTTTAAAAAGGCCTAATTTTGCTGTTTATTTAGATATCTTGATACTGAAGATAGCAAATTAAAGATTTTGTTGTTATGATAAACATAACATCTTCAACTCATTTTGAGAAAAATTAGATTTAACATAGATTGCCTCTAAGGTACAGAATTGTTTTAAAGTGACTACTTTTATTAAAATTTTAACTTACTTTTGAGAAAAAAGAATATGAGAAAAATCACATATTAATTTAAAAATTAACCTAAAATATGTCTATTTTTTTTTCTTTCTTTCAATTTTTGTTTAAATTTGAACGATATAGATCTTGTTAAAATATAAATTTTGTTAGAAATTAAGCTAGAGCTAAAAGTCGAGATTTTGAAAGAATGAAAAAAAATTGAATTAAAACGGAACAGTCAGGAATTGGAACATTTTTTTTTCTCATTAGATTTTTATTAATGCAATGCACTGTGTTTTGATAGTGTTAACATGAATGAACAATATTTAGATTAAATCTATCTTGATCAACAAACTTGCAAGTATCGACGAAATTCCGTCAGAGCAGAACGTCAAAAAAGCGGTTTTCCGGGATATTAATTTGCACTCGGCTCTGAGATAAATTGCGTCAATTTGTAAATAAATAATGAAGTTAGCGCAGTCGCTTGAAATTACATTCTGCCTCACTTGCTATTTTCTCAACTTGGTACGATATTATATTGAACTTTGACAATTTTCCCCTAATAGGCCATTCTTTTATGCTAAATAATCGCCACACTAAAAGAAATGAATGTAAATATGTACTTGCATATCTATCTAAAGAAGTAGCAAAATAAAAATGAGGCGTCATGGGGACTGCCGACAGATGTGAAAACTTAAAATTATGATGTAACAGTGTCTTATTTTTTTGATTTTAAAATTGTAACATCAAAAATAAGAATTTCATATTTTGTAAATTAAAATTACTATTTACAATTTTTATATCGCACAATTTTTGATCGCTAATAAAATTTAATAGTTTTAAATATTGAAGAATTCCATAAAGTAAGGGTTGGAAATGTCAATGATTTAAATTTGTTGAAGTAAGGGTTCGAAACAGTAGTTCGAAATGTCAATCTACACAGATTGACGGTCGGTTTTCAAGGACGAATTTTGGAGTTAATTGCAATTTAAAGATCTAGCAAATAGTATCATCATCTAGAGAAAGCTGTCCTCTATCCAGAAAGGTTTATTACAACTGATTTGGTACAGAATTACCTGAGGTATGATCATTTTTATGGCGAATAGGTGTTTCTTGGAATTTCTCGATAATAGATAAACTACGACCAATGGTCTTCAGCAAACATACCAATGGTTTTCAGCAAACATACCAATGGTTTTCAGCAAACATACTCCACAAATCTAAATTGCGTGTTATAAAGCACTAAATTTCGCCAACTTTTCTCGAAGTTCAATTTCAAACGTATATTTTTTTCCAGAATTAAAAATTAAATTCCTTTTAACCTTGTATGGAAATCTATACGGACTATCTTTCGGGGTAACCCACAAGGTTTAATATTAACGACATTGAGGCTTAGTTCAAAACTGTGGGGTTATCGGATTTAATGAAACTGAAACGTTTATGACAGTAGAAGAGGGTTTTAACCCCTACACATACAACATGTATGTCTACATGTTAATTGCCCTGCTGGGATCATATGCGAGTGTGCTATCAAGGTTATAAGCAAAAACACAGTACACCGAACATGGAAATGAAAATTTAATGGTCCCGGATACATAAAAACTAACAAGCCCCATTTTATTATACAAAGGAACAAAATCGATAATGTGTTTACTAATACTAGATCAATATAAAAAATATTTAATGTTTAAAAAACCTCATTTCATATATTTTATTACTATAATCTACTCGTGATATGTTTGAGTATAAAATGATATAAAAGAAGAAACGGCTACTTATAGTATTAAGGGGTAGTTTTACAAAAGCTATTATGTATTGTAACAAACCCTTAATGCAATGACTAACAAATCAATAATATTTATGGACATATTTTATTTCATTGTTTTGTAAGACAGGTGCAATTAAATTGCCTATTATAAAAGAACACGAATATAAAAAATAATTTAGTTTAAACATTGAATCGACTAAAATTTTTCCCTTTTATCTGATTCGTTCCTAAAAATCGTGACTGAGGCAACGTTTTGCTGCCAGATTAGGAGTGAAAACAAAATATAGCTGAAACCAGCGTCTTCCTTAGCGTGAAAGAACAGGAAAGATTCTTGGGGTCACTTTTTTAAAAACTCTGACTTTTTTTTTAAAAAAAACTGACCTTTTTTGAAAATTTCGACTCTTTTTTTAAAGAATTCGATTTTTATTAAAAATTTCGAATTATTTTGAAATCTCCCTACATTTTTTTGTGTGTTAGAGCAACCTTTGTCATGTTTTTTAATCTTTCTTAGTTTCAGGTGACAAGATTTGTATTTCAATCTCTACATTTTAAAAGACCAACTTTTTATAAAATGTCGACATTTCTTGATTGACTTTCAGTTTTTTCTCGGAATTATGACTTAATTTTGAAGATATCAACTTTTTTCAAAGTTTTAATGGTCAAAATTAAGCCACCGAAGACTAGTTTATTAATAATAAGAGTCCATCCTGAAGACTAAGATATGATGCACAGAGAAATAGATTTGAATATTTATCATATTCGGAGTTTGGAAACCATACGATCGAAACCGGTCTAAAATGGGTCTGTGCATTATACTGTTAAAGCTTTGACATCATTTAGCCAATCCCATAACTCTTTCAATAGTAGGGGTCGAAAAATGGGTACAGCATTCTCATCTTTTTGGTATAGTTAAACATAATGCTTAATTAAAAAGCAATAAATGCAATTTTTGCTAAGGCACAAATATTTTAATTTATTTTCAAGACCTATAATCAGTGGCGTGTCGTGACTTTTATGAATAGAGAAGCTGACCGGAAACCCTTTTAAAAGATTAATTATAATTTTGTTTCCATTAATATCCAAAAACAATATTCTTTTCTGACGTGTTTCCATTAATCGAAATATCGATATAAATTCAGGATTTCAAAATAAAATTCAAATTTCGAAACGATGTTGAAAAATATTCGAAAAAAATTACAAATTTTAAGTGTAAGTCCAGATTTGGTAGAAATTTATTTTTAAAAATCCAGTTCAAGTTAAATTTTGAATATGAAGTATCTCTTTAATTCTATAATGCACAGACCAATAGGTTTGAACATTTATTAGATTCGAAGTTTGGAAACCAAATACCGGTTTCGATCTTGTTAGATCTCGTCAGTTTGGTATATCCAACTCGAATGCTAATAAATGTTCCGACAAGTAA
Organism: Dastarcus helophoroides; assembly: GCA_028583605.1. Lineage (NCBI taxonomy): Eukaryota > Metazoa > Arthropoda > Insecta > Coleoptera > Bothrideridae > Dastarcus > Dastarcus helophoroides. The sequence continues at coordinate 3,518,206 of CM053325.1, forward strand.
GTACTAAAGCATTCACAAGCGTCAAGCGAGTGACTCTTTAGTCTGGTCTGTGCATTATAGAATCCTTGTCTTCTGGGAACTCTCCTAGAGAGCAACCGTTTCGCTAGGTGGCAGTGTTTCAACTGTTGGTAGTTCAGCTACCTATGATTCACTATACATGCCGCCCGGAGGGCTGCATGAATTTGTAGTCTAGATTGCATTCTTCTTGCATATCTCTTTAATGTTTAGTTTTCAGTTTAAATTTGGATCCTTATTCAAAATTTCAAATTACAATTCTAAGTTCAAAAATTACAAAAATTATGTTATTCAAAAAATGGAACTTGAGCAAAAATATATTTTTTCCTGATATCTTTGAAACACTTCAAGAAAATCGAAATTTTAGGAAAATGTAAATTTATTTTTCAAAAAAGTCGATATCTTTGAAAAAATCCAGATTATCAAATGTCGGAATTTCAAATAAAAGTCCAAATTCCTAAAGAAGTACCAACATTTTTAAAAAAGTTTAAAACAATTCAAATTTTTAAAATTTAAAATTTTTTAACAGAATTCAAAATTTTCAGAAAAGATTGAAATTTTTAATAAACGTCGAAATGTTCAAGTCACAATTCTGGAAAGTCAAAATCATCAAAATCATTTTATTCACAAATTGGAACTGAAGCGAAGGTATATTTTTTCCTGAGGTCTTTGAAACTTCAACATTTAAAGAAAATCGAAATTTTTAGAAAATGTTAATTTAATTTTCGAAAAAGTCGATATCTTTGAAAAAATCCCCGATTATCAAATGTCGGAATTTAAAAAAAAATCGAAATTACGAAAGAAGTACCAACATTTTTAAAAAAGTTTAAAACAATTCAAATTTTTAAAATTTAAAATTTTTTAACAGAGTTCAAAATGTACAGAAAAGATTGAAATTTTTAATAAACGTCGAAACGTTCAAGTCACAATTCTGGAAAGTCAAAATCATCAAAATCATTTTATTCACAAAATGGAAGTGAAGCGAAGTTATATTTTTTCCTGAGGTCTTTGAAACTTCAACATTTAAAGAAAATCGAAATTTTTAGAAAATGTAAATTTATTTTTCAAAAAAGTCGATATCTTTGATAAAATCCAGATTATCAAATGTCGGAATTTAAAAAAAAATCGAAATTCTGAAAGAAGTCAAAATTCTTAAGACATTTTAAAACAAGATCAAATTTTTAAAAATTTAGATTTTTAAAAATTCAAATTTTTTAACAGACATCAAAATTTACGGAAAAATTGAAATTTTTAAAATACCTCGAAACTTTCAAGTCACAATTCTGGAAAGTCACAATTTTTAAAAAAGTTTCCATCTTTAAAAAAGATTATAAAAATGGAAATTTCGAGAAAAAGCTGAAATTTGGAAAAATATTAATTTAAAAAAAAAAAGTCCAAGTTTTCAAAAAGATGGAAATTTTTAGGTCAATATTTCAAAAAAGTAGAAATTTCTGCAAAACCTGAAATCTCTAAAAAATTGACATTTCTCAAAAATGGTTAAAATGTTGGGAAGATAATCTAAATTGTAGAAAAAACCAATTTTTTAAAAAACTGCTAATTTTCAACATAATCTTGGAATATAAAACCTCAACACAATAATTAAATATTTAAAAAGGTCAAAATTTCAAAAAAAAAATCGAAATTTCCAATCAAAAAAGTCGACATTACGAGAAAAGGTTAAAATGTTGAAAAAAAGAAAGTTTTGAAAAAATTTAATAGTTGAAATGTCCAAATTGTCAAAAAAGTCGAAATTTTCAATAATAAACCTAAATTTAAAAAACAAATTTTTAAAATTAATTTAAATTTTGTTACAAAAGTAAAATTTTTCAAAGAATTTTAAAAATTATGAAGATCGTCGAAATTTTAAGAAAAATTTGAAATTTTAAGAAAAAAAATCAAAATTTTGAGAAAAAGTCGAAATTTCAATAAAAGTCTAATTTTTCGAAAAAGAAGCCCACTCTTCAAAAAAAGAATTAGAAATTTTAAATCAAAATATTCAAAAAAATTCAAAATTTTAGAAAAAGTTGAATTTTCGAAAAACTTGGACATTTTCAAAAAGTTATCAAAATGTCACGACAAAAAACTAGATGTTTTTTTCAATTTATTTAACATTTCTTCGGCCCAGTTTGAAAATATTTAAATTTTTATGGTTTATTGACAATTTTCTAAACAGTTTTTGAAAATTGTGAACAAACCACAAAAATTTAAATATTTCCAAACTGGGCCGAAGAAATGTTAAATAAATTGAAAAAAACATAATATTTCCGGTCAATAAGGATCTACCGTGAAAAAAAAACTAGATTTTAGAAAAAATCAAATTTTCAAAAAAGTCAAAATTTTCAATAAAAGTCAAAACATGGAGAAATAGCCAAAATTTTAAGAAACAGTCGAAATTTTTAAAACAGTCATAATTTAGAAAAAAAATCGAAATTTCCAGTAAAAAAATCGACGCTACGAGAAAAGGTTGCCATGTTAAAAAAAAGAAAATTGAAATATCTAAATTGTCAAAAAAAAGTAAAAATTTTCAATAATAAATCAAAATTTAAAAATTCGAACTTTTAAATTAAATTAAATTAAATTGAAATTCTCAACAAAAGTCAAATTTTTTCAAAGAACTTTAGAAATCACAAAGAAAGTCGCAATTTCAAAATTTTGAAAAAAATATTGAAATTCTGGGAAAAAAATGGAAATTTTGACAAAAGTTTAACTTTTCGAAAGAAAAGCCCACTTTTCCCAAAAATTCGAAATTTTATATCGAAATTTAAAAAAAAATTCATTCACAAAATGTTGAATTTTCAAAGAACTTGGACATTAAAAGTGATCAAAATGTCACCACAAAAAACTAGATTTTTGGAAAAATCAAATTTTCAAAAATGTCGAAATTTTAAACGTGAGTAACAATTTCGAGCAAAAGTGTAAATGTTACCAAAAAAATCGAGATTTTTTAAATAAATAAAATTTTGGTTGAAATTTTTAGATGAAATTCAAAAAGAAGTCGAAATTTTCGATACTTTTTGTTCTTAATTTTCAAAAAAGTCGAAATTTTCGGTAAATATTATTAAAAACATATTTCTGTATATTTTTCTATGAAATTTTCTATGAAACCATTCACTTACAAGTGAATGGTTTCAAATTATCAATCAAGAGTAACTTTTCAAAAAAGTTGTAATTTACAAAAAGTCGAATTTAGAGAAAAAGTCGAAAATTTAAAAAGAAGTACAATAAAGTAAAAATTTTTAGTCAGAACTTCAAGGAAAGGCGTAAATTTTGAAAAAATTGACAACTTGGTCATCTGAATTTGCAAAAAAGTCGAAATTTTCAAAAAAGAGTTATTATTTTCAGAGTATTAGAAATTTTCAAAAGAAGCATTTTTTAATTTTTTTGAGAAATAGTTGCATTTTCAAAAAAGTTCAAATTTTCAGCAGAAGTCGAATTTTTTGAAAAAGTTGAAAACGCAATGGAAAAAGTTGCAAACGAAATAGTCCAAATTTCGACATCAAAAGTCGAAATTTGGAGAAATAATCAAAAGGACCAAATTTCGAAAAAACAGAAATTTTGGAATTCGAACAATTTGAAAAAAAGGGATGAAATATCGAAGCTTTCACTAGAAGCCGGACTTAAAAAAAAGATGACATTTAATTTAAAAAAAAATCGAAATTTTAAAAAGGTCAAGATGTACAAGAAAGTTGCAAAAAAAGTTTTGGAAAAGGTAAAATTTTGAAATGTCTCGATTTCGGAAAGAGTCGAAATTTTCCATAATAAATTGAAATTTAAAAATGTTAAATTGTTCAAAAAACACTTAAAATTTTGAAAACATTCGACTTAAAATAACAATTTTGAAAAATGTCGACATTTTCAATAACATGAGAAATTTTTTATACTTTCGCTCCTTAAAAATTTGTACAGAAATAAATTCCGATTAATTATGTCAAAAATAAGTCGAATTTGTTATTTTACAGATACACAAATTAAATTTCGGTCGTAAGCGTGTGACTAAAAGAATGGTCGCAGCTGTTGTGTAAAATTTTTTTTAAAAATAAAATGAATATGGGAATTTTTGGATATTTTGTGTATCTTCTTTGCGAAACTTGATATTTTTATGCATGTTTTATTGGCTTTTTCTTCGTCAGTTCCTTAGCAGAAGGTTTCTGAAAATCTAGAATTGTGGAAGGAGTAACTGATGAAGAAAAAGCCAATAATACATGAATGAAAATAAATATTTTTATTTTATAATAGTGGTTCAACGAGTTGCCCTCCATTTCGACTCACTAATATATATATATATATATATATATATATATATATATATATATATATATCCGGTTTAATTGGAGAAAACTGGTTTAGAATTTGGTCCATTGGATATGGAGTGTTTCCCATTGCCTTCATAAATCTATTATCCTAAATAAATGAGTTTGTCCTCTGATTAATATTTAGTTATGTGGCTATGTGTTCAAGATTAATTTTCAAGTATACTCACGCCTGAGCTCTCGGGTTAAAAAGTGTTAGAATCTCTTCAGTATCACTAACCTGAAATAAAAAGGTGATATTAGAATTGGGAAATTTACACATTAAACAAAATAACCCTTAATTGATTTGAACTAGTTTAACAAATTCTAAAAATACAGAAAGTATTATTTTATTCGATTGTGATTCAGTAATGTGTTATGCTTGAGAGATTATAATATCAAAGGCACACGTTCATTATAATTTCAAATGGATTAATACTGGTCGCCATTTGTGTCCATTAGTGCTTTCTATGTTTGATTAAAAATAATATGCGAGAAGCATATCCAAATTAATGCAGTTACAGTTTATAAATGTCTCTTTATTTTATAAAAGTTCTCCGCGAACTGCAAGGATTACGAATTATTTAAGGGTCTCACTCTCATCGTGCATCATTTTGACGTAAATAAAAATTTGGATATTAGCATATGACCTCTTCAAAGAAAATGAAGTCAACTTTGGGACTTTTGCGATTACAGCGGTAATTTTAGTGCTCGCGTTGAATAAGATTCGATTTTATAAGTTATCTTCAAATGTAAAATACGTTTTAATCAATATCTTTCAGACATACCAGAACTTGTAGCTTAAAAACTAAGCCAACTGTGAACAATTTAACATTGGATCTTATAAATTGTCTTCAAATGTAAAATACGTTTTAAAATTATAACTTAATTAATATCTTTCAGACATACCAGAACTTATAGTTTAAAAACTAAGGCAACTATGAAGAATTTAACACTGAAAACTTCCATCTATTTCAAAAATGGGACATTAAAGTGAAAACTGCAACATTCTCTTTGATAATGTCTTGGAAAATTGCCAAAAATTAAACATTGTGTACATCACGCAAGAAGCAATCGTCCTATTCATTGCGCCATACTTTCTTGTTAAATTAAAAGTTTAATTCGCTTGATAACTTATCCTTACGCCTGCAATATGTAAGTTAAACTGACTACATGGATAATATGTATACTATGCACTGGTTAAATTGTATTTTAATTTGATTATGCGGCGCGTCATGCGAAATTAAAACCGGAATCTCGTTCCCACAATATGACACAGTCAACAGACATAATAAACAAGAACTGGATCGTGTACAAAAATAACAGATGTAAAAAATAGAAATAATAATTTTACTTAACAAGTTACAGATTTCTATTTTTGATATTGCAATTACAAATTAAAAAAAAAACACAATTACATCACAAACTTAAGTTTTCAATTCTGTCGGCAGTCCCATAACGTCCCATGTTTGTTCTTCGTTACTCGATAGAAGCTTCTGTTGGGATCGTGAGCTGTTTCAGCCGCTGAAAATATAGCGGACTCAAAAGGAAGAATTTGGCAAATTAAGACTTGATGAGCTAATCGCGAATATTCAAAGGGAGAGTTCTAGGGTTTGTGAAACTTTGAAATTGGTTCAAGACTGCTAAAAGATTAAGAAACTTTGTTGTATACATAGTACTGGTCATTATCTCGAAAATTATATTATTCGTCATAAATAGAATGTTAGGCTAATCTTCTACAGAAACGCAACAACAGTTGCATTGTCTGATTTCCATATAAATGTTGCCCTGTTTGAAATGAAATTGGAAACTGTAGCAAGTCGATTTGAGGATCAAGTTTAAAGCTATTTATTGCAAATCGAAATCGTAAACAACAAAAGACAAAAAATGTCGCCGGTAGAATACATAACGTATTTGATTCAAGATATATTATTCCATGAATCCTTAAAATGGGTGTTCGAATTCTTTTAAAGTTTAAGGTGTTCGGGGTAGTCACTCTTTGGAAGAGAACGTCAAATACAATTTTACAGTAATTTAAAAGCCCACCAATCTAAATGTGCGTTCGAACAGATTTATATGTCGAAAAATTTAATGAAGATTCTAAATACAAAACATAAACTTTGACCTTTTCTAGACCGTGATTTTACAGAACTGTTAAGTTGCGATTGCTGCTTATTTTATTATCAGGATCATTATTTTAAGTAAGAATTTAACAATAAAGGCACATTATAGGTCAAATGCGGCTTGCATCTGATTTAATGCATCTACTTGTATCCATACTAATGTATTCTAATTATAAAGAGAGAACTTCTGATGGACTGAAAAACCTAATCATCAACTCAGTGTCGAAACTACCGAAAAGCAGCAAATTTGGAAAGCTGGTTCTTTTTACCGCAAAGATGAGTCATAAGAAGAAATTTTTAAAAGTACCTATTTTAAGGTGGGAAAAAGGGGATGAAAAGGCGTTTCGAAATTAGCATAGAGTAAATTTAATATTGCATTCTATAACCTAAAATTTTGTATAAACATTTTACAAAAAAATAATTAGACACCTGTTTGGCTGATTTTAACAATTCAACCCCTAAAAAGGGGTGAAACTACTGAAAAACGACAAATTTGGAAAGCTGACTCTTCACGGTAAAGATGAACTATAAGAAGGAATTTTTAGAATTTTCTATTTTAAGGTGGTAAAAAGGGGATGAAATGGAGTCACGAAATTAGTACAGAATAAATTTAATATTGCATTCTATAACCTAAAAGTTCGTATAAACATTCTTCTAAAAAATAATTCGACACGTGTTTGACTGATTTTAACAATTCAACCCCTAAAGTGGTAAAAAGGGGCGAAATTATTATGAAATAAAGCTAACAACGCATTTTATGACATAAAATTTTGTGAAAGTAATCACTGACAAAAATAATGAAACACATATTTGGCCGATTTTAACCATTCAACCCCTAAAAGGGTAAAAAAGGATATCATAGTTCGTATAGAAAAAAAACCTAACAAATTATTTTTTAACATTAAATTATGTGTAAAGAAGATATGAAGTAAATAATTTGGCACATTTTTGGTAGATATTAGTAATTTGACCTCTAAAGGGAAAAAAAGGTATCGAAGTTTGAGTGAAACTAAGTTGCATAACCCAATACTCTGTATAAAGAGTATTTGAAAGAAATTACTAAACCCATACTAGGTCTATTGTAAAGATTCAAATCCTAAGGGGGTGAAAAACAATATCAACTAATATTGAAAAAATTCAAAGTTGCTTCAAAAAACAAGGATTCTAATTGGAATACAGTGAAATTTCGATAGACGAATTGAAAAAAAAACATAGATATTTCCAGAAAAACTTCAGTTTTGAAGCAAATGGTAAACTTTTGAAAGAACGGACAATTTTTAATATTAACTAGAAACCTCAGCAGTTTCTTTCTGAAGATGACAGCTTGGCCGTCGAAACGCTTTAGAGCAACCTTTGTCCTGTTTTTTAATCTTTCTTGGTTTCAGGGGACAAGTTCTGTATTTCAATTTTAGAAACCTTAAGAAAAAATCGAAATAGAAAAATGCACATTTGACAAGAAAATCGACATAAACCCAGTCATTCATGAGAAAACCGAATTTCGAGAAAAAAAAGTCGAAATGTTAAGAAAAAAATCCATGTTTTGAGATAAACGTTGAAATTTCGAGAAAAAATCGACATTTCGAGATAAAATCAAAATTTCCCACAAACTGTCAAATCTTAACAAGGCATTTTGAAAATATACTTAACAAAAAACAAGAATTCTAATCGGAATACAATGAAATTTCGATACACGAATTGAAAAAAAATCGAAATTTCCAGAAAAAGTCAAAAAAAATGGTAAAGGTCTTAAAGAACGGACAAATTTCTGATATTATCTCGAATCTTTGGAAAAAAATCAAAATTAAGAAAGTCAAACTTGACTAAAAGTCGATATAAGCTCAGTCATTCATAAAAAACTTAATTCTGAGAAAAAAGTCGAAATTTTGATGAAAAATTCAAAGTTTTGCGGTCAAAATGAAATCAAAATTTCTAAAAAATACGTTACTCATAATTTTTATTTGAATTGTGACATAATCTTAAAATTTAAAGAAAAAACTGAAAGTCAACCTAAAAGAAAGTAGAAATTACAGAAACGCCCTTAACTAACAAGAAAAAAATCAAAACTTTGGGACAAAAAACAAGATTTTAAAAAAGTTTGCAATTTTAAAGAACGTTTGCAATTTTAAAAAAGTTTGCAATTTTAAAAAGTTTGCAGTTTAAAAAAAGACGAAATTCTGAAAAAAAATGAAATTAAAGTCAAAATTTTCACAAAAAGTAAATATTTTTAAGAACATTTAAAAAAATAGAATTTTTAAGTCAAATTTTTAAAAAATTGTGGGATTCTTCAATTTTCCAAAGTCGAAATTTTCTAACAAAATCAAAAATTTCAGAAGTGGGATTCTCGAAAAATGTGAATGTTTCAAGGAAAAACGAAATTCTGAACAAAAGTCGAAATTTTTCATAAAAAAACGACATTTCGAAACAGATCAAAATTGTAAAGATCGAAATTTAAAAAAGTAAAAATTTATAATAAAGCCAAAATTTTTTAAGAAAAGAATAGATTTTTTCAGTTCAGCCAGTTTTTTTAAAGAAAAATTTAAGAAAAGTAAAATTTTTGAAAAAGGTTCGATATTTTGAACCATTTGAAATTCACCCAAGAAAATCAACTTTCCAGTACATTTCAGTTAGCATTTGGAAAATGCTAATTCTCTAGCATTTGGAAAATGCTAAAGAATTTTAATGGAACCCAAACTTTGGTGCTATTATAACCTAATTTGGAAACCATGATATCTTAGAAAATTACGTAGATGGATGTATTTCAGTATAACTTGTTTCTAGATATTTTCAAAATAGAGAAAAGAATTAAAAAATCCACAAATAAATTAACGTACTCATTTTATTTTCTAGCTGCTTGGATAAGTTTTTATATTTTTTTGTATATTCTCTTCACACGAGTTAACTTTGTTTATCCGGCTGTAAATTCTCTGAAAATGCAGTATAATGCAGTTACATACCATGCAGCAACTAAAGCTCCTCCCCAGACCGCATAATTGTTGGCTTTTTGCCTCTTTATAAATGATCACATCCATTATAGTGGAATATCAAATAATTAAAAAGTATGCCGTTATTTTGAGGCATCATAACATGCAGATTCCCGTTTCGTAATTCAATAGGAATTCGAAGTAATAAAAAAGTATTTCTCGGTTTCGAAAATGTATTTGTTTTGGACCAATTTCATAAATTACTCGGGGTGGATTGACCAAATAGCTATAATTGAATTCAAGTTAATTTATGTTATATTCATAAGCTACATGATTTAGGTTATGAATATTACAAAGTACAATGTAATGTTAAAACCATTAATTAATTAATATGTAATAAATACGCAGATGTGGATTATTGATTTATTATTATCTGCCTAAATATTTGACATACAACAAATTACACATTTCATTTTTTTTAACGAACGATTTTTGAATTCCGTACTACAAGAAATCTATTTTTTCTTTATTAAAATATTACCCACAAAGTGGCATAACTTCACATTCTGTTAGAATCCAAAGAGTTTTTTTTTTGATGGAACGGACTGGTCCTTGGTTATCTTAAAAAATTGATATAAATTCTTGTTCTCTGGATCCAAGAAAGATTAAAAAAACACATCAAAGGTTGCTTTAACGCGTTTCGATAGCCAAATTATCAACTTCAGATCATCAGAGAGTCGAAACGCGTTAGAGCAACGTTTATTGTGTTTATTAATCTTTCTTGGTTTCAGGGGACAAGTTTTGTATTTCAATTTTTAAAGATAACCAAGGACCAGTCCGTTTCACCAAATTTAACTTTATCTGTAAAATTTCGACTTTTTTTTAACAATTTCTACTTTTTTCTTTCTCAACATTTCTGCTGTTTTAAATTCGTCTTTTTTCGAGATTTTGTGTTTCCCAAAACTGCTTGTTCTGAAAATTTGGACTTTTTTCTGAAATTTCGAGTTTTTCTTATTCGTTATGTCGAAATTTCGGTGTATTCTCAAAATTCATCGTTTTTTTTTGTTAGATTTAAGTTTATCTGTAAAATTTTGACTTTTTTTCTAACAATTTCTGCTTTTTTCCTTCTCAAAATTTCTGCTGTTTTAAATTCGTCTTTTTTCGAGATTTTGTGTTTCCCAAAACTGTTTGTTCTGGAAATTTGGACTTTTTTCTGAAATTTTGAGTTTTTCTTATTCGTTATGTCGAAATTTCGGTGCATTCTCAAAATTCATCGTTTTTTTTTTTGTTAGATTTAAGTTTATCTGTAAAATTTTGACTTTTTTTCTAACAATTACTGCTTTTTTCCTTCTCAATATTTCTGCTGTTTTAAACTCGTCTTTTTTCGAGATTTTGTGTTTTCTAAAACTACTTGTTCTGGAAATTTGGACTTTTTTCTGAAATTTTGAGTTTTTGAATTTTGTTTATCATCTTAAAATTTAGAGGACATTTTAATAAAAAAAGTAAAAATTTCAACAAAAAATGATCTCGTTCGAAACGTTCAGAGAAATATTTTTTGAAAACATTCACGTTTTTCTCGAAATTTTATGATTATGTCACAATTCAAATAAAAATGTAAAAATTATGAGTAACGTATCTTTTTTAGATATTTTGGTTTCATTTTGTCCCCAAAACTTTGACTTTTTTCTCAAAATTTCGACTTTTTCCTCAGAATTCAGTTTTTTATGAATGACTGAGCTTATCTCGACTTTTAGCCAAGTTTGACTTTCTCAATTTCGGTTTTTTTTTTCGAATTTTCGAGTTAATATTAGAAATTTGACCGTTTTTTAAACCTTTACCGAAATGTCACTGTATTCCGATCAGAATTCTTGTTTTTCGTTAAGTATATTTTCAAAATGCCTTATTAAAATTTGACAGTTCGTGGGAAATTTCAAGAGAGAGAGAGAGAGAGAGAGAGAGAGAGAGAGAGAGAGAGAGAGAGAGAGAGAGAGAGAGAGAGAGAGAGAGAGAGAGAGAGAGAGAGAGAGAGAGAGAGAGAGAGAGATCTTCAGAGAGATATTGATCAGTAGCTCTCTGAAGATGAGCCTGAAACCAAGAAAGATTAAAAAACACAACAAAGGTTGCTCTAACGCTTATCTTCAGAGAGATACTGATCAGTATCTCTCTAAAGATGATAGCTTGGCTATCGTAACGCGTTAGAGCAATCTTTGTTTTGTTTTTTTAATCTTTCTTCTTTCTAACGCTCATACTGATACCGACACTGATCAGTATCTCTCTGAAGATGATAGTTTGGCTATCGTAACGGGTTAGAGCAATCTTTGTTGTGTTTTTTTATTCTTTTTTGGTTTCAGGGGACAAGATTTGTAATTCAATTTCCAAAGAGTATTATTTCCAAAATTTACTGATTTTTAATAAGCTGCATTGATAACAAAGGCTTCTACGACCAGAGTCAGTACAGGATATACTTCTTCCGGGATTGGACCGTGTCAAAGAACTGCTAAAAGTGTTAGACCTTTCGTCCACCATCGTAGGAACCTTCTTAAGGAACAAAGAAACCATAAATGAAATTGGCTTTTTTTCATTTTTCATTTTTGTATATTTACTTGTATTTTATTTTTCATTTATTGTTTCTTTGTTCCTGAAGAAGCCTCCTACGATAGCGGGCGAAACGCCAATTTGTCCCCTCGGAGAGATCCATCTGCTTGTAAAGTAAGTAACATACAACGAACCGTATTCAAAAATACGCATTATGCGAAAATACTGATTAAGATGTGATACTTGGCTCTGAAGAGCATCGTTGAATGATTCGTTTTTTCGCATAACTACTGGCTGTTACCGCTAAGGAATTGGAGAAGGTAGTTAATGATAATGATAGCGTGTATCCTTTCTTCTTGTTTTAACTGTAGAGATGGTAATTTAACTTAGAGCTCCTCAAATATCTGAAGGAGAATAGAATTATTTAGGCAATATAATTTTAGACAAACAATATAATGAAATAAACATATTGTCCCCTGAAACCAAGAAAGATTAAAAAACCCAACAGAGGTTCCTCTAACGAGTTCTGATAGCCAAGCGGCCAGAGTCAGTACAGGATATGCTTTTTCCGGGATTGAACCGTGTCAAAGAACTACTAAAAGTGTTTAACCTTTCGTCCACCATCGTAGAGGACTTCTTCAGGAACAAAGAAAAGAAACAAGAAATAAAAAGAAAAATATAAGGGAATATGCAAAAATGAAAAGGCCAATTTCAAAACATCAGAGCACGTTAACTCAGTATGTCCACCATACCAAAGGCGAAACTCTTCTGATTTGAAAATTGGTACAAAGGATGAGAAACTTTAGATAGAAGAGCACAGTTACTCAGTATGTTCACCATACCAGAGGCGAAACTCTTCTGAATTGAAAATTGGTACAGAGGATAAGAAAGTTTAGACAGAAGAGCACGGTAACTCAGTATGTCCACCATACCAGCGGCGAAACTCTTCTGAGAGGAAAGAGGGAAAGGGAAACTTTATATACCATTTGTCTGCCCGATCACTCCCGAAGGCTGGATTCCAGATGGAGAAAACCATGTAACCGTCGTCTCTGTTGATGTTTTTGAGGAATTTTTGGATTTCAATGGCCTCGCGATAGTTAATCTTAAATTGTAAACAATGGGGAACACTTTGAAAACAGATTTGTGCAAGTGACGACGAATCAACTTTCTTCGTAGACGCAACAACCCTCAAATAATTTGGCATCGGTCTACGAAAAATAGCACTTTATTTTATAAAAATGCCAAAATGTTGAAGATAAATCTAAAGTTTATAACTAAAAGTCAGCATTTTTAACAATTCACTCATTTAGGGGTAAAACCTAGTTATAAAATATGTAATATACAACGAATTCGTATTCGAAAGCGCACAATTTGCCAAAATACTAATTAAGTGACGTTACTTGGCTCTGAAGAGCACCCAAGAGGTCGTTGGGTGATTCGTTTTTTCGCATAACATTTGATCGATACCGTTATAGGGAATTGGAGAACAAAGTTAAACTTAAATCGTGAACAGTGAGGAATATTTTGAAAAGAAACTGCAAGTAACGATAAATCATCTTTCTTCGAAGACGAAACAACCCACAAATATTTCAGATTTAAGAAAAATAGCCCTTTATTATATAAAAATATCTAAGTTTTCAAGAAAAACCTAAATTAAAAATAGAAACGAAAAATCGAAAAGTGAAATGCTTCAGAAAAGTGCGAATTGTTAAAAAAGTCGTTAAGTTAGTTGAGCAAAGTTAGCTGAGCAAAGTTAGTTAAGAAAAGTTAGTTAAAAAAGTGACAAATTTGAAAAACTCCGTATTAAAAACAATCAACATTTTCAAAGAAGTCTTAGTCTTAAAGATCAGTTACAATGTTGGAAAATTTCGTTTTTTAAATTGGTCGAAACTCTCTAAGAAGTTAAAATCCTTAGAACATTCCAAACTTACAAAAAAAGTAAAAATTTTGAGAAATGGGTAAACTTTTCAAAAAGGGAAGGTCCAAAATTAAAAAAAATTGAAAAAAGTGGCGATTTCAAAAAATCGAAATTTTGAAGCAAGTTGAAATTTTCAAAAAAGTTAAAATTCTAATAAAATTCCAAATATCTAAAAAAGTCAAAATTTCTAAAAAAGTCCAAATTTCTAAAAAAATCAAATTTCTAAACAAGGTACGATATTTGGAATAACTTCAAAATATTCCTTGAAAGTTAAAATATTCAAAAACCATTAAACTTTTGGAAAATGATGTCCACATTTTGACAAATTTTGGAAAAAGGCAACATTTTTCAAAGACTTGAAAGATTTCTGATAAAGTAAAAAATTTCAAAATATTCCTAAAAAGTTAGGAAAAAATTAAACTTTTGAATAATGATGTCCACATTTTGAAAAAATAAAGTCAACATTTTGAAAAAATAATGTCAACATTTTGAAAAAAGTACACTCTTCAAAAAACTTCAAGGATTTTGATAAAATGACGAAACTTGCAAAAAAATGAAGAATGAGTTAAAGCTTTCGAAAATAATCTGCAATTTTAAAAAATGTATTTTTAAGAAATCCGAGATTTAAAAGAATTTTGACTCAAATTTTCCAAAAAAAGCCGAAATTTTTGAGGATCCTGATAAAGTAAAAATTTTAAGCTTTGAAGTACTAATGCACAGACCAATAGGTTTGAACATTTGTTAGATTCGAAGTTTGGCAATTAAAGAGTTGGATATACCGAACTGACGAGATTTAACAAGATTGAAACCGGTATTTGGTTTCCAAACTTTGAATCTAATAAATGTTCAACTATGGTCTGTGCATTAGAATCCTTGTCTTCTGGGAACTTTCCTAGAGAGCAACCGCTTCGCTAAATGGCAGTGTTTCAACTGTTGTTAGTTCAGCTACCTATGATGCCATTATACACGCCTGGAGGGCTGCATGAATTTGCAGTCTAGGTTGTATTCCACTTGCATTTAAACTACTAGAAAAAAAGCTAAAATTTTGGGGAAAATGCAAAATTTTGATTAGTTACAATTTAAAAAAATGTTGGTCAGATTTGTATTTTATTTTTCATTTATTCTTTCTTTGTTCCTGAAGAAGCCTCCTACGAGGGTGGGCGAAACGTCGGGCTACTTAAGGAACAAAGAAACAATAAATGAAAATAAAATACAAGGAAATATACACAAATGAAATTGGACTTTTTTCATTTTTTATTTTTGTATATTTCCTTGTATTTTATTTTACAGTTATTGTTTCTTTGTTCCTGAAGAAGCCTCCTACGATGGTGGGCGAAACATCGAACACTTTTACAAGCTACATTGAAGTTTACTAAATACCATGATGCATCAAAATTGAAGCCAGTTTGCAATATAATAATTGTGATCAATCAAGCTTATACTCTAATTTAATTCGGCTTTGAATTATGTAGCATTCATTGTTATTATTCTATCGATATATTTTAAAATAAACAAAAATTAAACAAATGTTACAGCATAACAACACTTCATCCACTTAACCTATCGGTCGAATGTCACCCATCACATTAACCCAAATAATATTTTTAATCCCTAACCAGAAAAATAATCAATTATTGGTGACGTCATAGATAGGAACATCAGTTACGTCACTAATAGAGCACATGCCGAGGTTGTAGAGACACGTGAAAGACCTTTATACTTTTCAGTGGGTGCAATTGTATCCTATTTACGTTTTTATTTATAACATTCCAAAAAATTACGAATTTTGAATAGTGATTACCAGAAATCGTTTTAATTCGTCTAGAAAAAATGTTACCCAGTATAATTAATCGTAAACTGTTACCACGTCATAAAAAAGTACAATAAATCCGAAAAAGTCGTAACAGATAGACATACATAGATAGATAGATAGAGATACATAAAAAATCTATTTGGGGAGACTATCCCAACTTATAAAAGTTAATAAGTCGCCGCCGCTTTACGCGGTATTCTAACGTTAACCCAAGCTATTCGTGGAAGTTAGAAATAACTAGATATAACATGTAGGTACCTGGGTATTTTATCATAACTGTCCCAACTCGTTAAGCAGTTATACGAACTATATCTAGAAGAGGCGGCCATGGCATTTAAAAAAAAAACACTATTGCGCGCACCCACGTCGCCCCATGTTCGCACCGTCGGGCGCTACACGCCACTGCAGAGCGACGCGATACCTTCGTCGAGCGTTTATGCCGCCCCTCCTATAAGCACGCATTTTGTCTTCAGGCGCGCCAATCTTCCGCTCCAGTCGTGATATGGTTCCTGTTGAATTTCAGGTGAAGGCGCCGGGAAAGATCGCCTTCTTGTATTTACTCGAAGTTATGGCTTTGGACCATTTTACTAATTGATCGTTAACCCTCTTTCTTATTCATAGAGGTCCAGAGGTTCACAATGGCTTTACGGGTGAGCTGAGGGTTGTCGACTAATCATGACAGGGTCAGTTGAGGTAAACCCAAATCATTTTAGATTATATTTGACATGTAAAACGGAGCTTCGTCGCAAGCATACTGACAAATCTAACGACCGGTTGTTAGTATATTAAGTTTTGTTTTTTTTTCTACCTTTTTTGAATTGATTATATGACGTAATGTGTCGTACGCAAGTAGAATACAACCTGAACAGCAAATTGATGGAGCCCTCTAGGCGAGTATCATATATGGCTGAATTACCAACAGTTGAAACACTGTCACCTAGCAAAGCGGTTGCTCTCTAGGAAAGTCCCCAGAAGACAAGGATTCTAATGCACAAACCAATAGATTTGAACATTTATTAGATTCGAAGTTTGGAAACCAAATACCGGTTTCGATCTTGTTAGATCTCGTCAGTTTGATATATGCTAGCAAATGTTTCGACAGGTAAGTACTAAAGAATTCACAGACGTTAAACCTGTGACTCTTAGTACTACCACCTACTGGTTCATAGACAAACTATGGCCATCGCCAACAATGTCGTATGCCAGTAGAATGCAACCTAGACTATAAATTCATGCAGCCCTCCAGGCGGCGTATTTAGTGTAAATTTTTCAAAGAATTTAATTTACAAATCAAACAAAAATTTGAAGATCAAAGAAAAAGTCAAATTTTGAAAATAGTTTAGAATTTTCAAAGATTATTATTAGAATTTTTCAAAAAACTTTTAAAAAATTGTCGAGATTTTGAAAAAAAACTTCAATGAAAAATCGTTATTTTGGTAATAAAATGTCGAAGTCTTAAAAAAAAATGAAATTCTGAAAAAAAGGACCGAAAATTCCAATTTTGAAAAATTGTCGAGATTTTAAAAACAGTCGAAACTTCAATGAAAAATCGAAAATTTGATAACAAAATGTCGAAGTTCAAGAAAAAGAGGAAATTTTGAAAAAAGGATCGAACATTCCAAAAAAGTCGAGATTTTAAAAAAAGTAGAATTTTTCAAATAAGAGACCAATTTATATACGTCAAATTCTTAAAAAAATAAATTTTCTGGAAAAGGGGGATTTTTCAAACAGTCAAATTACAAAAATTCGAAGATACGAGAAGTTAATATTTTGAAAAAAGTTCCAGTTTTTTTTTAAATTGAACTTTTGGAAAAAAAGTTGAAGTTTTAAAAAAACTTAAAACTTCCATGGAAAGTTTAAATTAAGCAATATTTTCTTTCTCATCAAAATGTCGTGTAATAAAACGTTGAGATTTGAGATACTATCAACAGAAATCAATCAAAGTAAGGAAAGCTTAAAAACATTAAATATTTTGCAGTTCTCTTAATCAATTCCTGATGATGATTTAGTCAAATATTACTTTGGACTCTAACCTCTAAACCTAAACCACAAATTCATGCAGCCTTCCAAGCGTGTATAGTGAATCATAAATAGTTGAACTACCAACAGTTGAAACACTGCCACCTAGCGAAGCGATTGCTTTCTAGGAAAAAGTTCCCAGAAGACAAGGATTCTAATGCATAGACCAAGAGGCTTAAACATTTATCAGATTCGAAGTTTGGAAACCAAAGATCGGTTTCGATCTTGTTGAATCTCGTCAGTTTGGTATATCCAATTCAAATGCTAACAAATGTTCCGACAAGTAAGTACTAAAGAATCAACGAACGTCAGGCATGTGGCTCTCAGACTACCGCCATCTATTGGTCCATAGAGAAAACTATGGCCATCGCCAACAATGTCGTATGCGATTAGAATACAACCTAGACTGCAAATTCATTCAGCCCTCCAGGCATGTATGTGAATCATGGTGAATCATAGGTAGCTGAACTACGAACAGTTGAAACACTGCCACCTAGCGAAGCGGTTGCTCCCTAGGAAAGTCCCAGAAGACAAGGATTCTAATGCACAAACCAATAGGTTTGAATATTTATTAGATTCGGTCTTTGGTTTCCAAACTTCAAATCTAATAAATGTTGAAACCTATTGGTCTGTGCATTAGGACGTAATAAATAATAAGTTCATTTTCGTTTTTCTAAAATTTAGAATATATTCGAAGAATCTTACCACATATTATTTTATACAACCAGTTTGTATTTCATTACTGTAGAGAGGCATTCTCTTTGCTAGTTGCTTTTTCCATACGCTTAGATTTTCAATTACTTTTTTTCGTCAAGGAACGGCCATCTTTTATAGATTGCCCCATTCCTTAATGAAGAATGATAACTGAAAATCCAGACGTGTGGAAGAAGCAACTGGCGAAGAAAATGCCACTCAACAGGAATGGAATCAACGAAATTTCGCAATGACATCTAAGCGAAAGAAATCGCAAAGAATATCTAAATCAGTTTGTGATTTTTTATGTATAAAAGTTCAAAATTGTCAGTGCCCACCAGCGAAATTGATTTTGTATAAACTTTCAGAAAAAAAAAGCAGAATTTTTACCTTCAAGCTTAACGTGCAAATCTACTTTACTCTCAAAACTATTCCTAACATCAAACATATCTTATGTCAGGCCCGTAACCAGCCCCCCCCCACCCCCGAAATTCGTTGGCTTCACACTAGATAGAATTGAACTTTCCAGATGTGCGACCTTTTTAAAAACCATTTTTAATGGATCATTTCGTTTTCGTACTGAAATGAAGGGATGTTTTATTTTTCAAATTTGGCGCCATTTCTTATTATTAGAGACCGGATTTTAAGCACAATCAAGTAAGGTAAAAAGGTGAGCAAAATGTTAAATTAGGCAGAAACGAAAAGCTCAAAAAGACACCAAAAAGGTAAAATACTCTTAAAAAAAGGCATTAACAGGCCAAAACCCACAATTAACAAAAAAAACATTTTGCTATCTCAGTCGAAATTAAAAAAAATAATAGATTTTAGTTTATACTCAGGATATTCAGAAGGAGTATAATATTTTCAAAAGAAGAAGTTCTTAAAATTTCGAGTTCATTCTCGAATTTTCGCCCTAAATCTTGAAATTTTTACCTTAAACTCATTCGATTTTTTTCCAATATTTTGACATTTAAATCTGAGATTTCGTTTCTAGAAAAATTTAAACTTTTCTTGAAATGTCTTTTTTTTATTTGAAATTTAAGTCTTGCGTTTTGAATTTTATTAAAAGAGTGTTGAATTTGCAAGTTTTTCAAGCTTAAACTCCCATTTTAAAAAAAAATCAAATTTTGGGAAGAACTAGAAATTTATACAAGCGATTTTTCGAGATTTAACACTAAATTTTGAGTAACACTTGGATTTTGTAATAATAGTTTTACATTTTTAGAATTTAAGAAATTACGTTTTAAATTTTATTAAAATAATGTTGAATTTGCAAGTTTTTCAAGCTTAAACGCCCTATTTTGAAAAAAATTCAAATTTTGAGAAGAATTGAAAATTTATACAAGCGATTTTTTGAGATTTATCACCAAATTTTGAGAAAAACTTGGATTTTGTAATAATAGTTTTACAGTTTTGGAATTTAAAAATTTAAATTTTAAATTCGGTTTTTGAATAAAATTTTGAATGTTAGGCACCTTACTAAAAAATCAAAATATCTTGTAAGCCATTATTTTGAGAAGACAGTTATTTTTATGTATTTCTTCTATAATTTTCCTAACATGGCGATTGAAATTTTAAAAAAATGTCTAAAATGTCGATTCTTTTATAAAACTCGAGTTTTACAGAAAACTTGAGCATTTTTAAGTTGAAATATTTAGGAATTTTTTAATAACTTTAACCCATCAGCTTAATTCGAAATTTTTAATTTTTTCAAAAAGTTTTAACTTCATAATAGAAAATTTCAAAATTTTTTGTCATGAAGTTGATTTGTTTATATTTCGATTACGATTTCGACGCAAATTCGACTTTTTTCTCCAAAATTCGAATTCCAAGTGAAAACTTCCAAAAAAATATTGAAATTTCTATCCATCTATCAAATTTCAACTTTAATTAAGAATTTATTGTACTTTTAATCACATTTCTATCTTAGTTGTCAAATTTCAACTTTAATTAAGAATTTATTTTACTTTAAATCACTTTTAAATTCATATTTTTAGAAAAACTTGATTTATAAAATTTTTACAACTTTTTACCACGAGTTTAAAAATGTTAAGATTAAAGTCGAAATTTTGAAAAAAAAATGAGCTTAATGACTTTAGTTTATTTTTCAAAAGTTTTACATTAGCAGTAATTCAAAATTCAGACTTCTTCAAAATATTTTGACTTTCTTTTTAGACATTGAATTCATAGAAAATATCCTGGCCATTTTGAGAAAACACTAAAAGCTTCAGGAAATATTGAAGTTTATTTTTTAAATTTTGTTTCAAGACAAAATGTGTTATAAGTGTTATTAGTTTTTATTAATAGATTTTATCTTTTGGAAATGAGAGATTTTTTTTTAGAAAATTTTGACTCCAAACCTTTTTTTTTCAAAAACTTTTGCTTCTTTTTTCCTCGGATTTAGAGAGTAATTCTAAATGTCAACTTATTTCTAAAATTTCAAATTTAAAAAACTAAAAATTTCGAGTTCGAACAGGTCACATTAAGAATTAACATATCGTAATTTTGTTCGGAAATTCAAAATCCTTAAAAATGTTAATATTTTCGGAAATGTTTAATAATGAATTCTGGTTATTTTTAAGCATAACCACGGTCGCAATTAAACTTTTTCTAGAACGAGTTTGTCCACTCTAAATGTAGACTTTTCTAGACATTTCAAATTAAAATTCCAAATTCAAAAAACTCAAGATTAAGTTCAGAATTTTGATATCAGACATCTTTCACAAAAATTTTGGCGAAATTTTCAGGTTTCTAGAAAGAATTGATGTTTAAAAAAATATTTGTGGGGTGGAAGTAAATACCAAGATTTTAAACTTTGAATTTTGAGAAAAAAAAAGGTAAAAGTATTAACATACTTCGCATTTAGCAAAAAATCTAATTCAAATTGAAAATTTCCAAAAAAGGTCGAAATTTTGAGATTAAAGGTAAATCTTACAAAAAAAAAACGATAAATAACTTTATAGCAAAAACTTTTTTTTGAAATTCGAAGAATCAAATGCACTTCGACATTGCATATTCAAATAGCAACAATAATTCCCAAAATTGCCCAAAATAAAAAACGTAGGAATTGAAGTTGTTGCCAGATGGAAAAAGGATTGGACGCTAAGAGGAAACTTGAACTTAAAAACATCTAATCTTCCATAATTTAGAAAGAATATCCAAATTCTAAATGTTCGGGTGCAAATTTTAAATTTGAGATAAAAGTTAAAATTATGAATTTAATCGAAATTTGAAAAAAAAGAAGATTTTTCTCCAGCTGACTTCAAACAATGTCCTTAAATAGAGCACTTTCTATAGGCATTTTTCACACACAGTGCAGGTTATAGAAGACAGTTCAAAGATAAATTTTAAGGAATATTTTTCGAGTAATTTTATCATCTTACCCACAGATCTGTTTTTATTTAGAAATTAAATTAGGATAAATAGGCAACGTTGTTGTTAAATTACTTTGTCAGAATGTTAGAAGAGTTGGACTCTAGAAATGGTTTTAGTGTATTTTTTATATTTTAGTATACTTGTATACAATAATAATATTAATAGTAAAGTAGTATTGGACCGTGGCATCTTAGCTCTAACCTAGACGCAAACAAAGACTAGGTAGTTTTAGCAGAAGGATCGCAGCCCCCCCCCCGCCACCCCGACAACAGTCCTGGTTACGGGCCTGTCTTATGTCGCAAGCAATTAACAAAAAAAAAGTCAATCTTTCTGATAATGATTGAATGCAAATAACAATTTTTTTGTTTGTTGTTGTGTTTTGTCGTTTTACAAAAACATTGATATTAAAATATCGAAAAAAATTCGAAGTATTTTGAACATCAACCAACATTTACCACGATAATTTGTAGGTAATCAGAAAACGATAATTGAATAACATTGAAGTTCTCAGACTCGTTTCTCGTTTGATATGAAAATATGTAGCAAATTCGATGTGCAGGGCGTTAAGAATAAAATTAAATTTCGTTTCAATATTCAATAATGATTCGATGAAAATTACGGTGCTCGCTTTATTCGAATAATTTTTTATGACTGACTACATCATATTTGAATAAAACGTTCTAATGAATTTTCAACGCTGAAAAGCAGAAATGGAATTCTTGCGCCACGAAAGATTCTTTAAATATTTAAGGCAGGGCGGTCTGGTACTCTTAAAACGTAAAAATTCTTCGTTTGCCATTTTACAAACCACCAGTGGCGGTTCGCGTATAGGCACTATGGGACTGCAACACCCCCAATTTCGCTTAAGAGCTTTTTCTCAAAATTTTCCGAAGACTTTTTCTTAAACAATTTTTTGTAGAGATTTTAAATCTTCTCTGATTTCTTTTTATAGAAATGTTAAGTTTCTTTTCGACGTTACGGAATTTTAAAATCTATTTTAATTGTTTTTCGAATTTTGGTAAAAATTTTGAGAAACTAATTAAAATTTCAAAATAAAATCTAAATCCAACTCTTTTTGCATTTTAATATTTCTCTTAAAAAAATTATTAGCGAATATTCGAGTTTTTATCTGAAATCTCAATTTCAACTTTTTTGTATAAAAAGTTTGAGTTTCTTCTAGATATTTTAATTTATTTAAGACAATTTTCATTTTTTCTGTAAAGGTTCCATTTTTCCTCAATATTTTATAGAAAGAAAATTTTTATAAATTCCTAGTTTTTCTGAAAATTTTGTTCCTAAAATTTCTTCTAGAAATTTCGATCTCTCCAGATTTTCTTCTGTTTCTCTAATTTGCTTTAAAACTGTCACTAGACTTTGATATTTCATAGTTCATTTTATTTTTTATTTTGATAAAAATGTTTAGCAAAAAAAACCCTAAAATTTCTATAAAAATGTCTACATTTTAGAAAAAATCAAGACATTTAAAAATAAATTAATTTTCAACTCCTTTCGCATTTCGATATTTTTTTAAAATGAAATAACCGAGTCTTGGATTATTTTCGTAAAATTTTAATGTCAACCTTTTTGTAAAGATATTTCACATTTTTTCTCAAATTTCGATGTTCTCTAAAAAATTTTGATTTTTTTTCCATGAAATTTGGGTTTTTCTCTAAATATTTTATACAAAGGAATTTTTTTTAGAATTTCGACTTTTGCTAGAGATTTTGTCTTTAAAATATTTTTTCTTGTAAAAATTTTGATTTCTCTAATTTGTAGAAATGTTAAAGTTTTTTAGAAATGTTAATGTTTTATTTTGTAATTTTGAGAAGAAACTGAAAATTATTACGTACTAGCTGACCCTGTCGAACTTCGTACCACTTTAAAATTAATAAATATTGTGTTAACTCATTAGCCTAATTAAATTTTACATTGAAATATTTAATACGCTTACCCGTTTCCAGGTAAATCCTACGCGAAAAATCGCTAAAAACGGGCCATAATCAAAACAGATACAGTGCCATCTATTGGAAACTGATTACAACACATTTACGGTTAGTGTAGGTTGCGGTACACTTCTGTCATGTTCCTGTTATGAATTCGAGATGGCGCTGTACACGGATTTCTTATAAAACATGTGAATTTGTTCAATATTTTGGTTTTTATTCTGCTAAAGAACATAAAAATCCGTTTAGCCGTTCTGAACTTATCAATGGTGTAATAATACGACTTTGTTTTATGTATCTAGATAAATTTAGAGAAAGTAAACTCCAAATTTGCATAAAAATAAGAAGACTTTGAGAAAAATATTGAAATTTCAAGAAAAAATGAACCTTGTAAATTTCGACATTTTTTGAAATTCGATTTTCTCTAAAAAACTACTACTGCAGGACCAAAGAAAATGTCGAATCGAAATTTCGAATTTTTCTAAAAATGTTAAATTTATTCTTAAAATTCTGAAGATCGAATTTCTTTAAGAGCAAATTTTGAAGAAAAAGCAGATCATATTTCAAGGAAAAGTTGAAATTTCTTATTTGTATACAAAATTTTTGTAATAAAGAACAATTTAGGAATCAAAGAAAAAAAACAATTTTTAAAAATAAATTAATTGTCAAAAATATTCCTAAAATTTCGACTTTTAAAGTGGGAATTATTGAAATTTTTGCGAAAAAGAGTCAATATTTGAAGAAAACTCTCAAAATTTAGAAAATAAAAACAATCAAAATGTTGCAAAAAAAATTAATCAACAATTTAATGCTTTTAATCAACAATTTAATGCTTGAAGTCAATATTTTGAGATTAAAATTTAAATTTTGACAATTTATTTGTACATAAACTGCAAGTTTTTTCAAAATTTGTTGAGTTTCTCTCTGAAGATGACAGCTTGACTGTCGAAACGCGTGTTGTGTTTTTTAATCTTTCTTGGTTTTAGGCGACAAGTTCTGTATTTCAATTTTTAAAGATAACCAAGGACCAGTCCGTTCAACCAAACCAAAATTTGTTTTAAAGCTTCGCACAATTTTAAAAATCGAAAATTTTGTTACTAGGAGTAATATTTATTTTAATGTAGTAATAAATAAATAATAAATATAATTCTATAATGCACAGACCAATAGGTTTGAACATTTATTAGATTCGAAGTTTGGAAACCAAATACCGGTTTCGATCTTGTTAGATCTCGTCAGTTTGGTATATCCAACTCGAATGCTAATAAATGTTCCGACAAGTAAGTACTAAAACATTCACAGGCGTCAAGCGAGTGACTTTTTAGTACTACCACCTATTGGTTCATATACCAAACTGACGAGATCTAACAAGATCGAAACCGGTATTTGGTTTCCAAACTTCGAATCTAATAAATGTTCAAACCTATTGGTCTGTGCATTATAGAATCCTTGTCTTCTGGGAACTCTCCTAGAGAGCAACCGCTTCGCTAGGTGGCAGTGTTTCAACTGTTGGTAGTTCAGCTACCTATGATTCACTATACACGCCTGGAGGGCTGCCTGAATTTGTAGTCTAGGTTGCATTCTTCTTGCATACGACATTGTTGGCGATGGCCATAGTTTCTCTATGGACCAATAGGTGGTAGTACTAAAAAGTCACTCGCTCGACGCCTGTGAATGTTTTAGTACTTACTTGTCGGAACATTTATTAGCATTCGAGTTGGATATACCAAACTGACGAGATCTAACAAGATCGAAACCGGTATTTGGTTTCCAAACTTCGAATCTAATAAATGTTCAAACCTATTGGTCTGTGCATTATAGAATCCTTGTCTTCTGGGAACTCTCCTAGAGAGCAACCGCTTCGCTAGGTGGCAGTGTTTCAACTGTTGGTAGTTCAGCTACCTATGATTCACTATACACGCCTGGAGGGCTGCATGAATTTGTAGTCTAGGTTGCATTCTTCTTAAATAAATATAATAGTAATACCAAAAAGTTTAAATTTAAAAAGAAAAAATTACCAGTTATAAAAAATAAAGCCAAAGTTATCAGGAAAGCCAAAATTTGGGAAATAGTGGAATTTTTTTAAAACTTCGAAATTTTCCTAGAAAGTCAATTTCCAAAGAAAAATTAGATTTTGAGAAGGGTTAATATTTAAAGAAAAAATTTTTTTAATAATCGACATTTTAAAAAATTTTGCGAATGAAAAAAGGCAAAATTTTGGAAAAATATCGACTTTTAAAATAAATTGCACAATTATTAATTAAATTTTCAAAGAAGATGAATTTTTGAATATTGGAGAAAACTCAAAATAATCAAAAAATTCGTAATTATTAAAAGGGTTGAAATTTTGAAAAGGTAAGATTATGGAAAAAGTCGAAATTTTGAGTAGTTCAAATTTAAAATTGAAAAAATTTAAAATGAAAACTCATTTTTTTAAAGCTGACGATTTAATTGAAAATGTTCGAAAAAAATTATAAATAATATTTTGAAAAAAGTTCGAACCTTTAAAAAAAAGTCAAGGGTTCATAAAGAATCGAAATTTTAAAAAAAAAGTCGACGTTTTGAAATGGAGTCGAAATTTTTATAAAAATTCGAAATTTTACGAATTGGTCGAAAAGTTCAATATGCGTTTTTAAGAAATGTCTCACTTAAAAGAAAAATCAAATTTTTTAAGTAGGGGATCGACAGTTTGCAAAGAATGTCGAAATTTTGAAAATAGTTGAAATTAAAAAATTAGTCGAAATTTTTAAGTGTTTCAAAAATTTTCAATTTTGAAAAATGGCTGAAATTTTGAAAAATTCGAACATTTGAAAAAACCAAAAAAGTGCAGATTTACGAAAAGCTTAAAATTTTCAAAAAAAAGTCGAAATTTTTTGATACTTTGAACATTTTAAATTTTGAGAAATATGTAAAATGTATAAAAAATTTAAGGATAATCCAAAAAACTTTCAAATTTCCAAAAAAAAGTCAGAATTTTGAAAATGAAGACATTTTTAAACAAACAAATTGTATAGTCCAAATTAAAAAAATATCAAAACTTTGAAAAAGTAGACACATTCAATAGATCTGAGAATTATTAAGTTTTTAAAATAATTCGAAATTTAAAAAAAGTTTAAATTTTGAATAATTGGGAAATTTTTACTCAAATTATCAATAAAAACCAAAATTTTCGAAGTCGGAATATTGAAAACAAAAAAAATTATCAAATAGATCGAGGTTTTCAAAAGTCGAAATACTAAGAAGTTAAAATTTTAAAAAAGTTTTAATTTTTGATACCTAACATTTTGAACCAAAGTTGAATATTTTTTAAACAAGATTTTATGAAATATCTCCATTTTCAAAAAATCAAAACTTTGCAAAAATAGTCGAAATTTTGAAAAATGGTCGACATTTCAAAAACAGTCGAAATCATCAGGAATCGAAATTTTTAGTAAAAATATAATTTTTCAACAAAAAAAATGACAACATTTTCAAAAAGGTCGAAAATTTAAAAAGTCAAAAGACCAATTCAAGAGAAGTTAAAAGTTATAAATGCAAATTTTCAGAAAAGGTAAAAATTTTCAAAGGGTGAAAATTAAAAAAAAAATCTACCTAATTTTCAGAAAAAAATTTAAAAAAAAAGAAAACACCGAAAAGTTTAAATATTTTCAAAAATAGAGATATTTTGTAAAAGTGTATATACAAATTTTTAAAAAGTCAATACTTAAAAATAAAATAAAGTTGAAATTACAAAAAAAGTCTAAATTTTGGAATACAATCGAAATTTGGAAAAAATCCAGTCTTTCAAACTGCGCGACATTATTCAAAAATTGTCATTGTCAAGTTTTCTAAGAAATCTAAAATTTTCGAAAAGTTACATTTTGAAAATGTCGAAATTCTTAGTCGAAATTTAAAAAAGTTAAAATTTTGAAGAAATTGACATTTTGGATCAAATGTAAAACACTAAACATTGTCGCAGCACCCCCATTAGTTTTGGCTACGAGCTGGCACTCCGAACCACGTCAATGCTATCGCTTAGAATGTAATGAAAATACTCTACATTTTAATAAGAGTCTCATTTAAATCTATTTACCAGCGTCCGAGATTAGCCCGGACAAAAAATCAGTCGACAGACAGGCAGACGTTTCAGTTTTATTAATATAGGTACTCTTAAAACGTCAAAATTCTTTGCTTGCCATTTTACAAACCACGTCAATACTAACGCTCAGAATTTAATGAAATTTAATATAATAATATTAAAATAATAATAAAAATGTTGGGGAATTTGGACTTTGGGAGCAGATTTTTGATTTTTGTCTTAGTATTCCCACAAATGAGCGTACAATTTGTCTCTTTTTTGCCTGTTTTCAGAAGCGAATATTTCGGTAGCTGAACGGAATTTAAAAAAAGTACCTCCAAAGCGCGAATTCGACATCCTTGCTTTATAAGTTCTCCAAATTTAAAAACAAAATGTTGAAAAATAAAGGCACCATTTGTAAAATGGGGGAGTGGTGTTTGGCATTAAAATCGCGCTTAGATTTTGGTTGCCCTCACTCGGGTCAGGCAGGGTACGGAGACAGACGTGATGCGGAGCAGAGAAATTTTTACCTCTTTTTCAATAAGTCATTAACGAACGAAGTATCTTCGGCTTTCAAGCTCATATTTTTTTATCTAAGCATGGCAGATATATTATAATAGTAATAAACAATATTAAAACATTTGTTCTACCAGAGTTTGAGAGTAAAATTAATTGTTTGGTATTTGTAGCCTACAATCATTTACTGAATATTTAGTGGTTTTTGTTTTGATATACAGGATATACTTCTTCCGGGATTGGATCGTGTCAAAGAACTACTAAAAGTGTTCGACGTTTCGCCCACCATCGTATGGCGCTTTTTCAGCAACAAAGAAAAGAAAAAATGAAAAGAGGAATAGGAGGGAATATGCAAAAGATGAAAGAATGAAAAGGCCAATTTCCAAACATCAAAGCACGGTAACTCAGTATGTGCACCATACCAGAGGCTAAACTCTTCTGAATTGAAAATTGGTACAAAGGATAAGGAAGTTTGGGCACAAGAGCACGGTAACTCAGTATGTCCACCATACCAGAGGCGAAACTCTTCTCTCTTTGTTTTGATATATTTAAAAATTGAAATACAGAACTTGTTCCCTGAAACCAAGAAATATTTAAAAAAAGTAGTTTCTCTCTGAAGATGACATATTGGCTGTCAAAACGCGTTAGAGCAACCTTTGTTGTGTTTTTTAATCTTTCTTGGTTTCAGAAGACAAGTTCTGTATTTCAATTTTTGGAGATAACCAAGGACCAAATAAAATTGATATATTTAGAAGAATTTTTTTCTCTCCTAATTAACATTTTTATATTACTCTTTGGAAAAATATAAATTCTTTAGGTAAATGAATGCTATGACAGATTTAAGCAAAAAAAAAAAGAAAAATTGATTTTATATCATTTAAATTGGAAATGGTATATTCTAGTAACATTACTTGTAGTCGAAAATCGACCAATTATATCTGCAAAGAACGAACTTCTTTTCCACATAATTAATTTATAGGTAATTATATACAGATATTTAGTTCTTACCTTGACGGTAAAAGAAAATGCGTGGAAAAATAAATATTTTAACTCTGAAAATTTTAACTCTAAAAATTTCAACTCTGAAAATTTCGGATTCTTCGAAAATTTTGGCTTTTTTCAAAATTTCGACAGTTGTTTGAAAATCTACTTTTCTTTGAAAATCTCAACTTTTTTCACAATTTCGACATTTTGAAACTTTGGACTGTTTTTGAAAATTATAAATTTTTTTGAGGAATACAATTTTTATGATAATATCGACTTTTCCTTATTTAGTTTTGAAAATTTCGACCACTCACTAAATATTTCGACTTTTCTTGAGAATTCCTATTTTTTGATACATATTTTCAACTTTTTTTCAAAATCTCTAGATTTTATAAAGAATTTGACATTTTTAATTTCAACTTTTTTAATGATTTCGATTTGGACATTTTAAAATTTCCACTTATTTCAAATTCTCATTTAAAAAAAAAAAAAAATTTTGACTTAATTAGAAAATTGTAACCATTTCAAAATGTCCCGTTTTCTAAAATAGTGCTACTTTTGAAACTTCCTAATTTTTCAAAATTTCAACTCTTTCAGGAATTTTTTTATTGCAGATCTCGCCTTTCTTTATAAAATTCTCCCTTTTTTGACAATTTCGATATTTTAAAAAGGTGAACAAACGGATAATTCCGACCAGGTCAACATTTTCGGAAATTCGAATTGTTAGAAAAAAAGTCGAAATTATCAGAAAACCGAAGTTTAAAAAAATGCCAAAATTCCAAAAGGCACGAATTAAAAGAAAAAAGGTAAACATTTTGTGGAAATTTAGAAAAAAGTTGTGTCAAAGTCGAATTTTTCGAAAAAGTTGAATTTTGAGGGTAAAGCCGAAGTGCCAACAAAGAAGAATTTTTAGACAAAATTCGTAATTTGGAGAAGAGACTGTGCTTGCGTATTTTTGTAGAAAAGTATACGTTAATTTTAAAGGAATTAACAGGAAACAAAAAAGGTAAAAGGAAGCATTTACCTATTTCTAACTATGTACTTTACCTGCTTAGAGAACTGAAAGAAGGAACTCGTGTCAAAGGATTTTTTATAAGTTTGCATTTCGTTAATTCAATTTCAAGGTTTTTTTTTCGAAATTTTGAATTTAAAGTTTAAACTATTCGAATTTTCCTAGAGATTTTGAAATTTCATGGAAAACGTCGACAAGAATATCGAATATCAATTTAAAATCAAAGTTTTGTGACTTATGGGAACTCGAGAACTTCCTTATATAAATCTCATTTTTTAAAAATCTGTTGCTATTTTTCAAAAATTTCAGTTCAGATATAAAATCGTTTTATTTTCATGATCCATGGTAAAATTCTAAAGAGAACACTTGGAATTTTTTAAACATTTTGGCCATTTTTTCAAAATTTACAATTTAAATCTGAAATTGTTTTTCTTATTTGGAATTGCAAGTCTAGAAAGAAAAATTAAATTTTCAGCCTTTACTTTCCAGTAAAAATGAAAATAACAAAAGAAAAACTTATTTTTTAAATTTTAAAGTAAACCAACATTTCAGGTATAAAGTCGAAAAAAAATTATATGGAAAAATTCATGCAATGTCTTTTTTAATTTCAAAATTCCGTGAAAAATGTTTAAATTTCTGGCATAATTTTGTTCGAAGTATTTTCCAGAATTTTGACTTAAATCTCAAATTCCGGAAAGGGTAAAAGGAAGCATTTTTAAGTCACCTATTTCTAACTATGTACTTGACCTGCTTAGAGAACTGAAAGAAGGAATACGTGTCAAAGGATTTTTTTATAAGTTTGCAATTCGTTAGCTCAATTTCAAGCTTTTGTCTCAAAATTTTGAATATAAAATTCGAATTTTTCTAGAGATTTTGAAATTTCATGGAAAACATCGTCAAGAATATGGAATTTTTTAATTTAAAATTAAAGTTTTGTGACTAATGGGACCTCGAGAACTTCCCTACATAAATCTCATTTTTTTAAATCTGTTGCTATTTTTCAAAAATTGCAGTTCAAATATAAAATCGTTTTTTTTTTCATGATTCATGGTAAAATTCTAAAGAAAACTGTTGGAATTTTTTAAAAATTTTGGCTATTTTTTCAAAATTTTCAATGTAAATCTGAAATTGTTTTTTTTTATTTGGAATTGCAATTCTAGAAAGAAGAACTAAATTTTCAGCTTTTGCTTTCCAGTCAAAATGAAAATAGCAAAAGAAAAACTTATTTATTAAATTTTAAAGTAAACTAACATTTTAGGTACAAAAGTCAAAAAAAAATTAATTGGAAAAAATTCATGCAACGTCTTTTTTAATTTCAAAATTCAGTTAAAAATTTTTAAATTTCTGGCATAATTTTGTTAAAAGTTGTTTCCAGAATTTCGACTTAAATCTCAAATTCCGGATCCCAAATTCGAGTTTAAGAAAATATGGATTCTAAATTCGAGTTTAAGGAAATAAACAAATAAAAATAAAAATGAATAAAAATTGACATTTGTAAAATGTTTCAGAGGTTTTAGAAATTCTATTTCAAAGTCTAAGTTTTAAGAAAATAATTTGAAGTTTCCAATTTAAACTTTTTGGCTTTTTTTCAGGATTTATCTAAATATATCCTTTTTTAAGTTTAGAATTTTCACTCGTTTCCCGAAATTTTGTTTTTAAAAGTCTAAAAGTATCTAAATAATACTGATTGTTGCTTTGTGGCTACTTTACGTTTGAAAAGCTTTTAGAGATGTTAGTTGTCACTCTGCAATTATATCTTAACGTGGGACACTTGAAAATAAACTTTATTTATATTATTTAAAGTTGAGACATTAAACTTAAGTCAGGGCACACAATTTTTTAAATAGTGATCTTTCGCATATAGTTCAGAAGAATTAGTATCTTTGCTGAAATACTAAGTCTCATTTTAGTATCTAACAACAAAAAAATCAATCAAATGAACGAATTGTGTAGGTACGTAATCTACAGAATGCTCTCAAATGCTGTGGTTCCTTTCTATAGAACAAAAAGTTCTGTCTCCAAACGATCCTTGACAGGGACAGCTCTTCTCTTATCTCTTCGTAACCTTCGATCACCTACAGACGAATCAACCAAACGCTGACACGTAAATCAGTTCCTGTTATTGTTCTTTCCTTATCCTGTCCTCTTCCTTATTTCCTTGTTTCCTTATTTCCTTATTTCCTTATTTCCTTATTTCCTTATTTCCTTATTTCCTTATTTCCTCATTTCCTTATTTCCTTATTTCCTCATTTCCTCATTTCCTCAATACCTTATTTCCTTATTTCCTTATTTCCTCATTTCCTTATTTCCTCATTTCCTTATTTCCTTATTTCCTCATTTCCTCATTTCCTCATTTCCTCATTTCCTTATTTCCTTATTTCCTTATTTCCTTATTTCCTTATTTCCTTATTTCCTTATTTCCTTATTTCCTTATTTCCTTATTTCCTTATTTCCTTATTTCCTTATTTCCTTATTTCCTTATTTCCTTATTTCCTTATTTCCTTATTTCCTTATTTCCTTATTTCCTTATTTCCTTATTTCCTTATTTCCTTGTTTCCTTATTTCCTTTTTTCATCAACTCTCATTTTTTCTTCTAATTATTAAAAACAAAGATAATGGATTTTCAATTCAGAAGAGATTAGCATCTGGTAAGGTGGATCAACCGTCCGAACGGTTCTAGGTCCTTTTGGAGATTTAGAAAGTCAATTGGAAAGAATTTAACATCTTCAAATTTTCCACCTTAACTCGACGAGAACAACAATATTGCAACTACTTCCAAGGAAAAAGCTGATGTGCTAGTCTTAATGTTTGCTGAAAATTCTAATCTTGATTCTCCAAACGCAGAACCTCCTATTCTTCCTAAGGTTGACACTTTGATGCCTGAAGTTGTTTTTATACAACGCACAATCTCCTCGAACTCGACACATCGAAAGCTTCTTCTCGAGCTCGACACATCGAAAGCTTCTCCTCGAGTTCGACACACCGAAAGCTTCTGGCCTTGATCCCTGCTATTGTTCTTAAGAAGTTTGCTCCTGAGTTGACTCCTGTCCTGAGCAAATTGTTCATACTCTCTACCAATAAAGGTGTATTCCCTAAGATCTGAAAATCTGCTAGGGTGCAATTTGTCCCCAAAAAGGGAAGCAACTATCGCTTTATATCTTCGTGGCCTGTTATATCCAAAGTGATGGGAAAGGTTATCAATATCGAGACTCTCATGGAGGAAAATAGAATCATCTCGGATAAGCAAAAATTTAGACAACAACGCCCCACAGGAGATCTACTTGCATATGTTACTCATATACGTAACTTAGCTATGGAAAAACATGACGAAGTTAGAATTGTGGCATTGGACATATCTCAAAGGCCTTCGACAGAGTCTGGCACCGATCTCTCCTCGTCAAATTAACATTCTATGATCTTCCTCCTGGACTCTGTTGTCATTTGATATCCAGTTTTCTCGCTGACAGATCTCTTTAGGTCGTCGTCGTTGGCATCTCATCCGAGACATTTACGATTACCGCAGAGGTGCCTCAGGGGTCTGTTCTGTCTCCTACGCTATTTTTGTTACACATAAACGATCTCTTAGATACAACTTCCAATTCTATATACAGCTACGCAGACGATAGTAAACTTGTGTCATCTTTTTTCTTCGACAAACCATTATCTATCGCTGCTTCAGATTGAATAAGGGCCCATCAGATACAGACAATTAATCGGGATCTCGAGATTGTTCTGGAATGGGGTAAGATGAGGCTGACAGATCTCTTCATGTCGTCGTCGATGGCATCTCATCTGAGACATTTGCGATGAACGCAGGGGTACCTCAGGGGTCTGTTCTGTCTCCTACTCTATTTCTGTTACACATAAACGATCTCTTAGCTTCAAATTCAAATCCTATATACAGCTGCGCAGATGATAGTAACCTTGTGCCATCTTTTTTCTCCGACAAACCATTATCTATCGCTGCTTCAGATTGAATAAGGGCCCAGCAGATGCAGACAATTAATCGGGATCTCGAGATTATTCTGGAATGGGGTAAGAACAATTTGGTCGACTTCAACGCTTCAAAAACTCAGGCCGCGATTTTCTCTAATAAAACATCAAGGGATAATGCAACAAACATACTAATGAACGGTAAAATCCTTCCGATGGGATCTAATCTATCTATCCTAGGAGTAAATGCGAGTACTAACTTCTCTTAGGCCGATCATGGGCCTGCCAAATCCGCCTCTCAGAAGCTAGGCCTTCTTTTTAGAGCTAAAAAGTACTTCACATCTCATCAGCTATTAATACTATACAAAGCTCAAGTTAGGTCAATCGCCGATGGCATCTCATCCAAGACATTTGAGATTAGGGGTGCCTCAGCGGCCCGTTCTGTCTCCTACTTTGTTTCTGTTACACATAAATGATCTCTTAGCTTAAAATTCCAATTCAATAGACAGTTACGAAGATGATAGTAGTCTGGTGTCATCTTTTTTCTTGGACGAAGCATTATCAATCGCTGCTTCATATCTACTAAGGGGACAGCAGATACAGATGATTAATGGGAATCTCGAAAACATTCTAGAACGAAGTAAAAAAATCTATATATTCTCTCCAATCCGTTCCATCCAAAATATTCTCTGCATCTTCTTTGCAAAGTTTCGTTAATTCCATTCCTGCTGATTGGCATTTTCTTCGTCAGTTGCTTCTTACAGATGTTTGGGGCAATCTATAAGAGATTTTAAAAAAAGATAACTGAAAATTTAGACGTCTGTAAGAAGCCACTGGCGAAGAAAATGTCAATCAGCAACACAGCAACATCATAGCAACACAGCAACACCATAGCAGCACAGCAACACCACAGCAACACAGAAAAGGTTGTTTTGCACAGCAACCTCTGCTCTATTTTTTTATCTTTCTTGGTCTCAGGGGACACGATTTGTATTTCAATTTCTGGATTATTACAAACATAGCAACAAGTTTTCATTAAAACTGCAGAAAACCAAGCAGAAGTTTTGCTATAAGCCAATTTCCATTTGTTGCGCCAAGGAAAAAAAAACAATTTAATAAACAGAATGAAAGCTGAGTGTGGGGCTGCGCGCCGTAGCAAATTAATTGGAAAGTTCAAATTTCCTTCATGACCCATATTTCACGGCAGAATAAATCAATAAATAAATAGACGGATGTACGAATAGCGAAGCAACGAACAGGTGAGATATAGGTAAATGTCCAAAATCAATCCTTTGCCGTTTACTTCATCCTTTCTAGTGTAGATGGCATGAACGTTCAAGCAAGCGGTTTTCTTTTTGAAGGGCTACCAACCCGTTTATCGGGGGTAAATGATAAATGAATTTTCCTGACGCACAAACCACAATCCTCTGCGGTAAAATTAAAGCGCTTTAAATACAATCAGCTGGCTTTTTAGGGGTGTCGAAAGCAAAATATTCTTTTACTAGCTGTTGATTTTCTAAAAAAAACACTTTCCTGCCTAGACCGTGCCCATTTATGGGTGTATTCATTAATCAAATTTGCTACGTAAGCTTAAGTTTCTATATCCAGAAATTTAGGTTATGCATTGATCCATCAATAATTAGCTAAGATACCTTCTTTGATATTATACATGCAAAGATAATAAAACTAGACGGTCTAAAGTACTATTAAAAAAAATCTGTGTAATCAACTATCCAAAGTTACAAAAAGTTTATGCAATTTCAAGATTTGTTTTGTTTTAGAGAGGAACTCGATAACAGGGATCCTATTAAACATTGTTTTATTTCTACTAACTGCTCAGCCGAAAAATAACCATTTTAAGCATAAAATGAGCTGAGTAGGAAGGTTGTCATAAGATAGCGCGACAGAGGCGCATTGATGTATAAAATACAACACACTTTCCCATTTATAAAGTTAATTTACAGTTACATAAATGCAATAAAACGAATGTACTACGTAAAAAATGAATAGATAAGCAATATACTACAATCAGCTATCCAAAGTCACAAACAGTATACACAACAGAATCAGGGATGGGCAAGACGTGGCCCGCGGGTCACATGCCTAACATTTTTCTGCAGCCCGTCTAAGCTCTACTGTTTTACCTAAAAATTTCGCAAAAGAAAATGTCAAAGAATTTGATGAAAAAAAACAACATAAATTTACACGATTCATGAAATATCTTGGACATGAGCGTAGACAAGATTTTCTTTAAGGGGGGGCACCACAATTATTCTAAAAAACTCATGGGTAAAAAAGGAAACCTTCCGGCTTAATCATGTGCATTTTTACTTAAAAACTACAGAATTGGGAACATGGCATTTTCAAATTAAAATTAAAATGATGAAAAAAGCCCAATCTTAAGAGAAAACCTTTTGAAGAACTTAAAAAATTTTTGACTTTTCCGGTAATATAATTTTTTTGTGGAATATTGATGTTATTCCAAAATTTATATTCTTTTTTTACAAAATTGGACTTTTTGTGAAAATTTTGACTCTTTTTTAAAACATTCAAATTTTTCGCATATTTATAGCTTTTTTTATAATTTCGCCTTTTTTATAAGAAAAAACCTTTTGAAGAACTTAAAGAAATGTCGAAATTTCGAAAAAGGGGAAATGTAAAAGAGGCGAAATTTCCAAAAAGGAATTTTTGTAAAAAGAGTTGTAATTTTCAGAACAAGTCGAAATTAGGTAAAAAAAAATGGAACTTTTAAAAATAATGATTTCAGATTTTTTATTTTATTTCAATTTTGTCGTATTTTTGAAATTTTTCAAGAAATCTTTTTTTCAAGATTTCCTAAAAATATTCTTCTCAGATTGTTTAGATTTCTATTAAAATTTCGACCCAATTAAATAAAAAATTAACAAATTTTGTGAAAAAGTCTAAATCTTTGGAAAAAATTCCATTTTAAATGGAAATGTCGAGAAACAGATAAAATTGAATTTTGAGTTAAAATTCAAAATGTGGAGAATAAAATGAATTTTGGACAAGTTGAAATTATCGGAAATAAAATTTAAAAAAATCAGGAAAAACAGACTTCTAAAAAAATTCAAGAATTTTCAAAATTACGATACAAATCACAAAAAAATAGTGAACTTTCTAGGAAACATTCCAAATTTTCAAAAGATGGTCCAATTTTAAGAGGAAAATTTAAAAAGTTGAAATTTTCAATAAGTCATATTGAAAATAAAAATCTAACCATTTTCAAAACTCGAGAAATGTGCAAAATTCAAAAAAAAATCAAATTTTCAAAGATCAACTTTTGTGAAAAGACGCAATTTTCACAAAAAGTCCAACTCTAAAAAAGAAAAATCGCAAGATTCAAAAACATTGTTTCCAAAATTTAAAATTCACTAAAGATGTTGAATTTGCAGGAAATCTTTTTCTCGAAATCCCCAAAAATATTTTTCGCAACAACAGAAAAGTGAACATTTTCAGAACCGTAAAATCATTTGATCTTAAAGTCGTAGTTTATTGAAAAAGACAAATATTCAAGAAAATGACAAAATTTTAAAATAAATAAACCATTTTTGAAAAAGTCCAAAAAGTGGGATTTTGAAAACAAAATGGAAATTTCGGAAAGGACAAATTTTGAAAAACAGGCAAATTTTAGGCAAAAGACTATTTTAGAAAAATTCGAAATTTTGAAAAAAAAAAGACGAATTTACCAAAAAAAAGGAAAAAAATATTGAAATATTAAATTAAGATTTCCTGAAAAAGGCAAATTTTAGGAAACCAGCCAGAATTTCTTAAAGAATCAAAATCTAAAAGATCGAAATTTTTAGTAAATGTTCAGAAAAATTGTGGAATTTGAAAAAAAATTCGAGAAAACTTGTAAATGTCCAAATTGTCCAAATTGTCCAAAGAAAGTCAAATTAAGAAAAAGTCAAAAAAAAATAGTCAAACCCCGAGAAAAAGACAATATTGTAAGAGAAATTTTGTAAAAAAGATCTAAATTTGGAGAAAAAGCATTTAATCTTAGTGAAACTTCAAAATTCAGAAAAAGAGTAAATTTTAAGAGAAAAATCTAAAATTAATTAGACTCTCTGGACGAGTCAGAGGAAGACAGGCTCACTATCTTGCCTCGACAGGCGTCATAAAATGTCAAATATTGTGATAACACGTCGAAATTTTGACAAACAAGTTGAAACTACCAGAAATTGGGATTAAATCATGGTTGAAATTTACAAAGAAATTTTAGTCCTTTCATAAAAATTTTAAATTTCTAAAAAATATACCTTTTTGTCAAAAGATCGACCAGATTTCTAAAAAAGGCAAATTTTATTAAACAAGCTAAAATTTTCAGAATCAAAAAAAGGCGAAATTTTCAGAAAAAGTCAAATTTTGAGAAATGACGAAATTTCAGGAAAAAAAAACGAGGAACTTTTAAATTCAAAAAACTTTTAAATTCAAAATTTTGACAGTCACGTTTGATAAAAGAAGGCAAATTTTATGAATAAATGCAAAATTTTAAAAGAAAAAGTCAAATTTTGTAAAAAAAATATGCAAAATTTGAGAAAAAGGTAGAAATTTCGAAAAAATGTTTCAAAGATAGGATGAATTCTGAAGAATTGGAAAATCCTTCAATTGAATACATACAAATTTTTAGTTTGCTGCATGAACCAGGGGGTGCAAGCGCCCCAGCATTCATATTTTTCTCACATGCAGCCCGCTGTAAAAAAAGGTTGCTCATCCCTGCACAAAATCATAGTTTGTAAAAGTAAAGCAATTTTCAATTTTGGTGGAACGGACTGGTCCTTGGTTATCTTCAAAAATTGAAATACGGGACTTACCCCTTGAAACCAAGAATGATTAAATGACAGCTTGGCTGGCGAAACGCGTTAGAGCAACGTTTGTTGTGTTTTTTTAATCTTTTTTGGTTTCAGGGGACAATAATTTTCAATATTGTTTTAAATTGTGTTTTAAAAAACTGATTTTTAAAATGATTTTTTCTCAATTTAATTTCTGTTCAAAATTTCCACTTTTTTCATAATCAACTGCAAATCTCAACTTTTTTCAAAATTGTTATATATTTTGAAACGTCTGACTGACTGAAAACTTTTTAAAAAATGTTAACTTTGTAAAAAATTCAACTTTTTTGATGAATTCAACTTTTTGAAAATTTCGAATTTAAACAAAACGATTTTTTAGAACATTTTCACTGTTTCTGATTTCTTTGACATTTTAACATTTCCTTTATCTTTCAAAATTTGCACATTTCAAAATTAATGCTTTTTTAAAATTTCATTTTTTTTCAAAATGTTGATTTTTTAAAAACTTCGCTTATTTTGGAATTATCTATAATTACCTCAAAATTTCGACTTTTTAGCATTCTTTTGATTTATTTTGAATTTTTCTACGTTTTCCAAAATTTTGGATTTTTGGAGAATTTTATTTTATTTATTTTGAAAATTTCAATTCAAAATTTTGAGTTTTTACGAAATTTTAACTTTATTTTGGAAAAATTTGATTTATTTTATAAATTTCGTACTTTGTCCTGAAATTTCGACCTTCTGAAAATTTTTGAAATTTTTCTAATAAAAATTTTGATTTTTTTCCAAAGATTAACTATTTTCAAATGATTCTAATTTTTCCTGAAATGATAACATTTTGACTCTATTTTTACTTTTTTGTGAAGATTCAGCTTTTATGAAAATCTCGACTCTTTGAAAACTTTCATTTTTTGAAATTTCGACATTTCAAAATTTATATCATTTCTTAATTTTGATTTTTTGTAAATATTTCGTTTTTAAATGTTCGTCTTTTTATCGGAATTTTGGCATTTGATATCAAATTCAAAATTTCCACTATTTTGAAGTTTCCATTTTTATAAACATTTCGACTTTTTCTTCAAATATTTCGACATTTGAAAAATATTATTTCTAAATTTCGAGTTTTTGTAAATATTTCGTTTTCAAATTTTCGCCTTTTTATCGGAATTTGGCGATATCAAATTTAACATTCAAAATTCAAAATATCCACCTTTTTCAAGTTCAAATTCTTATGAACATTTCGACTTTTTCTTCAAATTTTCTCCTTTTTTTGCGAAATTTTTCGTAAATTGAGCTTTAAAAAATGCACATTTGAAACTTTTTTTTTGAATAGTTAGGCAGAGAACTTTGACTTTTTTTGAACATTTCAACTTTTTCGAAAATTATGAAAATTTTGAATTTTTTCAAAAGGTGGACTATTTTCAAATGATTCTAATTTTTCTCGAAATGATAACATTCTGACTCCAAGTTTACTCTTTTGTAAAGAATTCAGTTTTTAGGAAAATCACGACTTTTTTGAAAATTTCGACCTTTTGAAAAATTTCATTTTTTGACATCTCAAAATTTATATCATTTCTAAATTTTGATTTTTTGTAAATATTTCGTTTTTAAATTCTCGCCGTTTTTATCGAAATTTTGACATTTGATATTAAATTCAAAATTTAAAATTTCCACTATTTTGAAGTTCCCATTTTTATAAACATTTTGACTTTTTCTTCAAATATTTCGACATTTCAAAAATATCATTTCTAAATTTCGATTATTTGTTAATATTTCGTTTTCAAATTTTCGCCTTTTTATCGGAATTTGCACGATATCAAATTCAACATTCTAAATTCAAAATATCCACCTTTTTCAAGTTCAAATTCTTATGAACATTTCGACTTTTTCTTCAAATTTTCTCCTTTTTTTGCGAAATTTTTCGTAAATTGAGCTTTAAAAAATGCACATTTCAAACTTTTGAGTTTTTTGAATAGTTAGGCAGAGAATTTTGACTTTTTTTGAACATTTGAACTTTTTCGAAAATTATTGAAAATTTTGAATTTTTTCAAAAGGTGGACTATTTTCAAATGATTCTAATTTTTCTCGAAATGATAACATTCTGACTCCAAGTTTACTCTTTTGTAAAGAATCCAGTTTTTAGGAAAATCACAACTTTTTTGAAAATTTCGACTTTTTGAAAAATTTCATTTTTTGACATCCCAACATTTATATTATTTCTAAATTTTGATTTTTTGTGAATATCTCGTTTTCAAATTTTCGCCTTTTTATCGGAATTTTGACATTTGATATTAAATTCAACATTCTAAATTGAAAACTTCCACTTTTTTCAAGTTCAAGTTATGAACATTTTGACTTTTTCTTCAAATATTTCAACATTTCAAAATTTATATCATTTCTAAATTTCGATATTTTGTAAATGTCTCGTTCTCAAATTTTCGCTTCTTTATCGGACTTTGACGATATCAAATTCAACATTCAAAATTCAAAATATCCACCTTTTTCAAGTTCGAACTTTTATGAACATTTCTACTTTTTCTTCAAATTTTCTCCTTTTATATGCGAAATTTTTTCGTAAATTGAGCTTTAAAAAATGCACATTTCAAACTTTTGAGTTTTTTGAATAGTTAGGTACAAAATTTTGACTTTTTTTGTACATTTCAACCTTTTCGAAATTTACTTTTTGCAATTGTTGATCTAAAAAAATTCTATTTTTTTTTAAATTCGATTTTTTTGTACATTAGAAGCTTTTTTTTGGAAAATTCGACGTTTTTAGAAAAGTTTGACTTAGAATTTAAGCAATTCTTAAATTCTAATGCACAGACCAATTTGGACATTTATTAAAGTCGAAGTTTGGAAACCAAATACCGGTTTCGATCTCAAATTTCAAATTTTTCTGAACATTTGGACTCTGAAAATTTTGGCATTTTAAAATATCTAGTTTTATTTTCAAAATTTCTACTTTTTTCAAAATTTCTGATCTTTTTCAAATCTTTGATTAATTTTGAAAGTTTTGAATTTTTATCAAAACTTCGACTTTTTTAAAAAAAGTTTGATTTATATTCAGGATGTACACTTTTTATATTTTGACTTCCTTTAAAAAGTAAATGATTTTAATTATCTGTAAATTTCAAGTGTCGATATTTTTTTCAAACTTGCTGGCTTAAACTCAGAGAAAATGAAAACTGAAAAGATATAAATTTGTAGTTCTGAACAGAATTGAAATATTGAATTATGGATTCACAATAACAAGGTTAAAGGTCCACGTTGAAGCTCATATTTTGAACCAGAGATTGAATTTTTTAAATAAAATGGAAATGGTAAAAAAATCTAAAAAAAAACTAATTATAAGGTCTCCTTTTTAAATATAAAAAAAGGTCCAAATTTCTATTTAAAGTCGATATCGTAGATTTAAAAAATGTTCAATGTTCTCTAAAGGTTAATAAAAAATTTATGTTAGCCAGATTGAGGAAAATTCTACCTAAAATTGGCTTCAAGAAAAAAGTTTAAGTTGAGACCAGAAGTTTCGAAAATAATTAAACGTTTGTGTTGGAAAAAATAAAAAGAAAATGATATTTTAACTCTAATTAACCAAAAATCTGCGAAAAAAAATGTTACGATTTCTAAAATGTACATCTTTAGAAAAAAGTCGAAAAAGAAAGAAGAGAAAAAGTTAAATATCAAAGATTAGAAATTTAAATTCAAATTTTTTATGCAAATAAAATGCAACCTAAACCACAAATTCAGGCAGCCTTCCAGGCGTGTATAGTGAATCATAGATAACTGAACTACCAACAGTTGAAACACTGCCACTTGGCGAAGCGGTTGCTCTCTAGGAAAAAGTTCCCAATAGACAAGGATTCTAATGCATAGACCAATAGGTTTGAACATTTATTAGATTCGAAGTTTGGAAACCAAATACCGGTTTCGATCTTGTTAGATCTGGTCAACTCGAATGCTGTCGGAACATTTGTTAGCATTCTAGTTGGATATACCAAACTGACGAGATCTAACAAGATCGATTTTGTTAGATCTGGTCAACTCGAATGCTGTCGGAACATTTGTTAGCAGTTGGATATACCAAACTGACGAGATTTAACAAGATCGAAACCGGTATTTGGTCTGCGCATTAGAATCAAATTATTTAAAAAAGTTTTATCATTTCATGTTTCCTCTCAAAAGTTTGACCTAATTACAAAATTCTCCACTTTTTTTTCCAATTTTAACTTCGAAATTCAAAACAACAAGCTTTCAACCAAAATTTTGAGAAATAAAATCTCCATTTAACATCGAATTTTTAAACAAATATAAAAAATTAAATCTACCGAAATTATAAAGAAACCCAGTACGGTGAAAAAATTCAGCTTTAAGATTAAGAAGAAAAGGGTCCAATTTTAACATTTTAACTAAGGATTTCGAGACAAAATTTTGGGATCAAAGTGGAAATTTTGTGAAAAGAAAATTAAGGCGAAATTTTGACTTCTAGCTTCAAAACGTGGTTGAAATTTTGAGAAGAAAATGGAAGTTTTAAGGTAGTTAAATTACGAGACGTTTAATTGATCATTTGTCAAAATGTTTAGAAGTTTCCGAAGAAAGAATTCCTGAAAAATATATACTAATCACTTGGAAAAATTCTAATAAACTTGTGTGGAGGCACTTTAATCAACAACAGGCCTATAGGCAACTTTAACTACAATCGCTTGTATTGTTCATTGCATACATTTTAAGTGGTTTTTAATGCCAATTTTCACCACCTTAGAGGCAAAAATGACCACTATAGTATTAGTTAATTTGTGCTCTGGTGTCTAAAATATATCTTTTTTGATTAATTTAAAATTACATACTCAGAGAAAATGTCACACTGTCGCCATGTGTATTTAAAACATCTTATCTCATAACATATTAACATACCTTTTTAGGGATTATATCTAAAGCTTGTATCTTCTTTATTACATAAAAAAACAGTACTGTGTCTTTGCTGATCCGGGCACAGATATACGACAAACAGTAAACAAGTATATTATATTTACATATAGAAAGCACCTGGGAATCTGCAAAGCCACCTCGTCTAAACTGTCGGAAGGAGTGAGTGGTGGTCTTTCGAACAATCTGCTCGGAGCCAAAGTAAGACCGGCATTCGTGTATCGATTTGTGACACCAGTTAGGTGAATTCCGGCACCTCGACGACGACGTTGACGTTGTTGCTGACGTTGACGTTCTTGTTGCTTCTTTTTCTTATCCTCTTCGGCTCTTCGAAGGTTGTGCAGGCGGAAGAAGTACATAGACATTCTATGGAAGGAATCTTCGTCAGTCGTTTGCTGCTAATACAAATTCATGCACATTGCAACGTGAAGGGAAGCCTAGTTGCTCATGCTCTTGTGTAATGCTATATCTAACAGTGCCATCGACGGTTCACAACACTGTCGCTACCGAGATTGTTAAAACAGAGCCCATACCACGCTCGACAGCAATCATGCAAAGAATTTGATCCGCGCTCCATGTCCATGTCCATGTCCATGTCGATGGAGTTGGAATTTTTTAAAGTCGATTTTTTACTTATGTGGTACTTTTTAAGTTATTGGTGGTTTGTATATAACTAAAATATTAACAAGAGTTGCATTCTCCAATATTTTGAAACCTTTTGCATTATTTAAGTCACTAAACGTTTTTATGATAGCGCTAAGAGGCCTCCAAATTTCCCACAAATTGTTCAAATATTAATAAAATGGATGCGAAGTCTACTTAAAGAGGGTGAAATGGGAAGACAATTTTATCGCTTTCCCGAAAAATGTAGAAATATATCGTCATTTACATTTCTAAATCCACTGACTTTGATATAAATGTCCTATATTTATAAATACCAGATTAGTATACAGGCTGTTTCGTTACAATTTGTCACGTCTCTAGACTCTAATGCACAAACCAATAGATTTGAACATTTATTAGATTCGAAGTTTGGAAACCAAATACCAGTTTCGTCTCTAGAGTTTATTTAACAAAATATAGGAAAGGTGCATCCTAT
This sequence comes from Dastarcus helophoroides, assembly GCA_028583605.1. Lineage (NCBI taxonomy): Eukaryota > Metazoa > Arthropoda > Insecta > Coleoptera > Bothrideridae > Dastarcus > Dastarcus helophoroides. The sequence goes on from CM053325.1 coordinate 3,563,185, forward strand.
CCTGTCAACGCTTTTGATTTTTGTGGCCGTTTTTTTTGTTAGATTTAAGTTTATCTGTAAAATTTTGACTTTTTTTTCTAACAATTTCTTTTTTCCTTCTCAATATTTCTGCTGTTTTAAATTCGTCTTTTTTCGAGATTTGAGTTTTCTCAAAACTCTGCTTGTTCTAGATATGTAGACTTTTTCCTGAATTTCGTTTATCATCTTAAAATTTAGAGGACATTTTAATAAAAAAAGTAAAAATTTCAACGAAAAATGATCTCGTTCGAAACGTTCAGAGAAATATATCTTGAAAACATTCACGTTCTTTCTCGAAATTTTAAGATTATGTCACAATTGAAATAAAAATGTAAAAATTATGAGTAACGTATTTTTTAGAAATTTTGAGTTTGTTTTGTCCTCTAAACTTTGACTTTTTTTTTCAAAATTTCGACTTTTTCCTCAGAATTCAGTTTTTTATAAATGACTGAGCTTATCTCGACTTTTAGCCAAGTTTGACTTTCTCAATTTCGATTTTTTTCTCGATGTTTCTAGTTATTATTAGAAATTTGACCGTTCTTTAAGACTTTTACCATTTTTTTTTTACTTTTTGTAGAAATTTCGATTTTTTTTCAGTTCGTCTATCGAGATTTCACTGTATTCCGATCGGAATTCTTGTTTTTGGTTTTCAGGGGACAAGTTCTGTATTTCAATTTTTAAAATTTTCTACTTTCAAAACTTCGACTTCTTTCAGGTCTTTTTGAAAAATTTGTCTTGTGAGAATTTCCAATTTTTTTAAATTCCAATTTTTCAAACTTTTTGAATTTTTGTGAAATTGATGTCGAAATTTTTAAATGATTGAATTTTTTTCCAAATATCGTTTTTTATTTCAAAATTACGACTTTTTTTGTTAAAATTTCGATTTTTTTTAAATATCTTGACTTTTTATGTTTGACTTTTGAAAATTTCAACTTTATCAAAAATTTCGACATTTTTCTAAATTTTAAACTGAAATTTTCCAAAAAACAAATATTTTGAAGAAATGGAAATTACCAAAAAATTGTCGACTTTTCCGGTAATTCAATTTTTTTTAGAATAGTGGTGTTATTCCAAAATTGATATTTTTTTTCACAAAATTCGACTTTTGGTTAAAATTTTGACTCTTTTTTTAAATATTCAACTTTTTCTCATATTCTCGACTTCTCTCATAATATTTTCGACTTTTTTATAATTACGCCTTTTTTATAGACTATAGACTATAGACTATAGTTATAGACTTTTTCGAAAATTCGTATTTTTTAAAAGCATAGTTTTTTTTGAAAATTTTGACTTTTAGTGTAGATTTTTTTCGAAAATTTAATTTTTTTGTTGAAATTTTCGACATTTCATTCAGCACCTCCATTTTTCGAAAAATTTTCCTTTTTTTTTAAATTACGTATGTTTACCTTTCGAACAACTTTTCCAAAAAGTTGTAGTTTTTTGCAAATTTCAACTCTTCAAACTTTTAATTCTTTTCTAAAAATTAGTCTTTTTAAAATCTTGACCTTTTCCACTTTTTGAAAATTTTTTTTTTTATAAAAAGGTAGAATTTTCGATAGCTAATCTGTTTTAAAAATTTCAGTTTTTAAATTTTCAACTTTATCAAAAATTTCGTCATTTTTCTAAATTTTAAATTGAAATTTTCGAAAATAAATATTTTGAAGAAATCGAAATTACCAAAAAATTGTCGACTTTTCCGGTAATTCAATTTTTTTCAGAATAGTGATATTATTCCAAAATTTATATGTTTTTTCACAAAATTCGACTTTTTGTCCATATTTTGACTCTTTTTTAAATTATTAAACTTTTTCTCATATTTTCAACCTTTTTCATAATTTTGCATTTTTTATAGGTTTAGACTCTTTCGAAAATTGGTATTTTTTTGAAAGGATAGATTTTTTTTTTAAATTTCGACTTTTCAGTGTAAAATTATTCGAAAAAATAATTTTTGTTGTTGAAATTTTCGACTTTTCATTCGCCACTTCCATGGTTCGAAAAATCTTTCTTTTTTTTAAATTACGACTTTTGTTTACGTTTCGAACAAGTTCGAACAACTTCTAGTTTTTTTGAAAAGTTCAACTTTTCAAAGATTTCAAAAATTATTAGTTTTTTGAAAATTTCAACTCTTCAAAGTTTAAATTTTTTTCCAAAATTTAACCTTTTTAAAATCTTGACCCATTCCACCTTTTGAAAATTTGTACTTTCTTAAAAATGTGGAATTTTTTTAAGCTAATTTGTTTTAAAATGTCTCTTTTTAAATTTTCAACTTTATCAAAAATTTCGACATTTTTCTAAATTTTAAACTGAAATTTTCGCAAATAAATATTTTGAAAGAATCGAAATTACCAAAAAATTTTCGACTTTTCCGGTAATTCAATTTTTTTCAGAAAAGTGATGTTATTCCAAAATTTATATGTTTTTTCACAAAATTCGACTTTTTTCCATATTTTGACTCTTTTTTAAATTATTAAACTTTTTCTCATATTTTCAACCTTTTTCATAATTTTGCATTTTTTATAGGTTTAGACTCTTTCGAAAATTGGTATTTTTTTGAAAGGATAGATTTTTTTTTTAAATTTCGACTTTTCAGTGTAAAATTATTCGAAAAAATAATTTTTGTTGTTGAAATTTTCGACTTTTCATTCGCCACTTCCATAGTTCGAAAAATCTTTCTTTTTTTTAAATTGCGACTTTTGCTTACGTTTCAAACAAGTTCGAACAAGTTCTAGTTTTTCTGAAAAGTTCAACTTTTCAAAGATTTCAAAAATTTTTAGTTTTTTGAAAATTTCAACTCTTCAAAGTTTAAATTTTTTTCCAAAATTTAACCTTTTTAAAATCTTGACCCATTCCACCTTTTGAAAATTTGTACTTTCTTAAAAATGTGAAATTTTCTTAAGCTAATCTGTTTTAAAAATGTCTCTTTTTAAATTTTCAACTTTATCAAAAATTTCGACATTTTTCTAAATTTTAAACTGAAATTTTCGCAAAGAAATATTTTGAAAGAATCGAAATTGCCAAAAAATTTTCGACTTTTCCCGTAATTGAATTTTTTTCAGAATATTGATGTTATTCCAAAATTTATATTTATTTTCAAAAAATTCGAATTTTTGTCAAAGTTTTGCCTCTTTTTTAAAATATTCAAATTTTTCCCATATTTTCGACTTTTCCTGTAATTCGGATTTTTTCAGAATATTGACGTTATTCCAAAATTTATATTTTTTTTTCACAAAATTTGAATTTTTGTTAAAATTTCACTCTTCTTTAAAACATTCAAATTTTTCCCACATTTTCGACCTTTTTCATAATTTCGCCTTTTTTATAAGTTCAGACCTTTTCGAAAATTCGTATTTTTTAAAAGGATAGTTTTTTTTGAAAATTTCGACTTTCCAGTGTTGATTTTTTCATAAATTTATTTATTTTTTATGAAATTTTCGACATTTCATTCACCACTTCCCTTTTTCGAAAATCTTTCGTTTTTAGATTACGACTTTTGTTTACGTTTCGAACATCAGTTTCAAAAATTTCTAATTTTTTGAAAATTTCAACTTTTCAAAGTTTAAATTTTGTTTTAAAATTTAGCCCTTGACCTTTTGCACTTTTTGAAAGGTTGTTCTTATTTAAAAATGTTGAATTTTTGATAGCTAATCTGTTTTAAAAATGTCAGTTTTTAAATTTTCAACTTTATCAAAAATTTCGACATTTTTCTGAATATTGAACTGAAATTTTCGCAAATAAATATTAAAAAAAAAATCGAAATTACCAAACAATTTTCGACTTTCCCGGGAATTCAATTTTTTTCGAAACATTGATGTTATTCCAAAATTTATATTTTTTTTCACAAAATTCGACTTTTTGTCAAAGTTTTGACCCTTTTTTTAAGACATTCAAATTTTTCTCATATTTTCGACTTTTTTCATAATTTCGCCTTTTTTGTGAGTCCAGACTTTTTCGAAAATTCGTATTTTTTGAAAGGAGAGTTTTAAAAAAAAATTACGACATTTTAATGTGTAGATTTTTTCAAAAGTTTATTTTTAATTTGAAATTTTTGACATTTCATTCACCACTCCCATTTTTCGAAAAATGTTCCTTTTTTTTAAATTACGACTTTTGTTTACGTTTCGAACAATTTTTTTAAAAATTTCTAATTTTTTGAAAATTTCAACTCTTCAAAATTGAATTTTTCTTCCAAAATTTAGACTTTTTAAAATCTTGACCTTTTCCATTTTTTGAACATTTGTACTCTTTTAAAAATATAGAATTTTTGATAGCTAATCTGTTTTAAAAATGTCAGTTTTTAAATTTTCGATTTTTTCAAAATTTCCTTTTTTTTTCAAAATTTTCCTTTTTTCAAAATTTAAAATTTTTAAAAAACTGCAACTTTTTGAACATTTGGATTCTTAAAAATTTCGACTACTTTTTAAATTTGAATTATTTCTCGAAGTTCCTACTTTTTGCAAAGTTTCGATTCTTTTGTTGTTGAAAATATCGCTTTTTTTTTAAATTTGCCCTTTCATTTGAGAATTTCGATTTTTTAAAGTGTCACATTTTTTAAAATCCCGAATTTTTTTGAAAATGTCTTTTTGCAAATGTCGACTTTTTACAAATTTGTATCTTTTTCGAAACTTTTGACATTTAAAAAATCTCCGCTATTTTTAAAAATTTTTACTTTTTAAAAATTTTTTACTTTTTAAAAATTTTAAGTGTTCGACTGTTATATCAAAATTTTAAACATTCAAAACTTCGCCTTTGTTTAAATATTAATTAATCAAAATTTCGTTGTTTTTTGAAGATTTCGACTTTTTTGACAATTTTGCTTTTTCTTCAAAATTCAGACTTCGACAATTTTGACTTTATTTAAAATTCGATTTAGTCAAACTTAAAAAATTTATCGAATATCAACTCATTTGAAAATTTTGAAATTTTTTTCAGCTTTTTTCATTCCAAAAAAAGTTGAATTTCCTGACAATTTTGTCTTTTCTTTAGTAAAGTGACTTGGTAAATTTAGATTTTTTAAAAAGTGGAATTAAAATTCTTCAAAATCTCAGCATCTTTTAAACATTTTGACTTTTTGAAATTTTAGATTATTTCTCAAAATATTAACTAAAGAAAAATTGAAATACAAAACTTGTCCCTTGAAAAAAGAAAGATTAAAAAACACAACAAAGTTTGCTCTAACGCGTTTCGACAGCCAAGCTATTATCTTTAGAGAAATACTTTGTTGAACCTTTGTTGTGTTTTTTAATCTTTCTTGGAAAATTGAAATGCAGAACTTGTCCCCTGAAGCCAAAAAAGATTAAAAAACACAACAAAGGTTGCTTTAACGCGTTTCGACAGTCAAGCTATCATCTTTAGAGAAATACTTTGTTGAACCTTTGTTGTGTTTTTTAATCTTTCTTGGAAAATTGAAATGCAGAACTTGTCACCTGAAACCAAGAAAGATTAAAAAAACACAACAAAGGTTGCTTTAACGCGTTTCGACATCCAAGATGTCATCTTCAGAGAGAAACTGTTTGTAGTTTCTCTCTGAAGATGACAGCTTGGCCGTCGAAACGCGTTAGAGCAACCTTTGTTGTGTTTTTTTTAATCTTTCTTGGTTTCAGGGGACAAGTTCTGCATTTCAATTTTTGAAGATAACCAAGGAACAGTCCGTTCCATCAAATCTTTCTTGGTTTCAGGGGACAAGTTTCGTATTTCAATTTTTGAAGATAACCAAGGACCAGTCCGTTTCACCAAAGTATTAACTGTTTGACAAACTAAGAATTTGGTTGAAAATTTCGTCATTTTTTGAAATATAGTCGAATTTTTTGACTATAGTCGAATTTTTTAAAGAATGTCAAAATGTTGACATTTTTTAATTTTTTGGAAAACCTTAACTTATTTTTGGAAATTTTAACTTTCTTTGAACATTTTAATATTTTTCAAAATTTCAATTGTTTTATAAAATTTTAATTGCAAGATGTTCGACTTTTTCAAAATTTCTCGTTTCTTTTTAAACTTTTTACTGTTTGATCGATTTATTTTCAATTTTGACATTTTTTAAAATATAAACCAATTTTTAAAATTTCTTATTTTTTAAAAATTTCACCTTTTTGAAATGTCAACTTTTTCAAATTTTCGATATTTTTTAAATTCTCGCTTTTTTTGGAAATGGGCTTTCAAATTTTCGATTCAATATTTTTCTGAGAATCGTGACTATTTTTTAAAATTTTACATTGCACTTGGAACATATTCAAATGTCTCTTCCATAGACAAATATCGAACTATTTATAAAGGGTTTTTCGAACTTGTGACTCTTTCTCGAAGTTGTAATTTTCTTAAATCCTACCCTTTTTCCAAAATACTTCAAAAAAGGTTCCAATTTTTCTGATAATTTCATTTTTTCTTCAAACTGTTGATGTTATATTAAAATTTGTATTTTTTTTACACAAAATGCGACTTTTGTCAAAATTTTGACTCTTTTTAAAGATGATAACGAAGGCTTCCCCGGCCAGAGTGAGTACAGGATATACTATTTCCGGGATTGAATCGTGTTAAAAAACTATTAAAAATGATCGGCGTTTCGCCCACCATCGTAGGGGGCTTCTTTAGGAAAAAAGTAACCAACTTTTTTAAAGACTTTCGGATTTCCTCGTATTTTCGACTTTTTTCAAATTTTTTACTTTTTTTTCAAAATTTTGACCTTTTTTAAAGATTTGCATTTTTGGAAAAAAATGCTTTTGTTTTAAATTTCGACTTTTGTTTACGTTTTGACTCTTTAAGGCTTAGCTTTCTTTTCCTCGACACCCTCAGGGCGACTTGATAGAAATTCCGGTTCATATTTGATTCACCCTCGTATTTTCAAACATCGATATCGCTTAGTGTCTGATGTAGCAGAACCTTTACACTTTAATAAAATGTCTCGTTGTGATTGCTGTACGATTTTCATTATATTGGATAAAGTACCATCATTTCATTTTGGAATAATATACAACTTCTTATCGTTTTAGGGAGAACTATAAACGAATAAAAAGCACACATTACTGGGAGAAAATTGGGTTGATTTCCCGTTATAAACCTTGAATCTTTCTCTAAATCGGTTTAACCCTCATTACGCCCTACATATTTTAAGTCGTTAACTAAATATCCGACCACAGGGATTTTTAAAACGAGGTTTCAACACAAAACATTAAATTTTACGTCTATAGATGAAAAGGTCACATGGATAAATTAAATTTGTTATGTAGGATAATCTCTCGACATAAAATCTTTAAAACTTTTAGTAGCAACCCGATAAAGCTATAATCTCTACTTGGGGAGGACAATCAAGTCGAAGCAAATTTTCGGTGATTACTAGAGACCGGATTTTATGCACAATCAATCATTCAATTTTTGAAGATAACCAAGGACCAGTCCGTTCCACCAAAATTTGAAGAATCCCAAATTTCGCCCCTTTCCAAAATTTTATCTTTTCAAAATCTCTACTTTTTTATAATGACGAATTGCTTGGTTATCGAAACGCGTTGGAGTCACCTTTGTTGTGTTTTTTAATCTTTCTTGGTTTCAAGGATTCTATAGGTTTAAACATTTATTAGATTCGAAGTTTGGAAACCAAATACCGGTTTCCAAACTTCGAATCTAATAAATGTTCAAACCTATTGGTCTGTGCATTATAGAATCCTTGTCTTCTGGGAACTCTCCTAGAGAGCAACCACTTCGCTAGGTGGCAGTGTTTCAACTGTTGGTAGTTCAGCTACCTATGATTCACTATACACGCCGCCTGGAGGGCTGCATGAATTTGTAGTCTAGGTTGCATTCTTCTTGCATACGACATTGCTTTCAAGGGATAAGATTTGTGTTTCAATTTTTGAAGACAAGCAAGGACCAGTCCGTTCCACCAAAAAAAAAAGAAAATTTGTAGCCAAAAAGAGCCGATAAACAGCCTTGTTTAGTATGTGTATTGTAACTGGAAATATCGGTGTAGACAAGCGGCAGGTTTTGAAACTTAACCCCTGTTGACTCCATAGTGCAGAAATTAAAAAAATAATAAATCGTCTCGCTGATTTTAATTAAGACTTTTTAATGAGTTTAGGTTCAGTATTGTATGTTTTATCAACTTTTCAAACTTCACTCTAAAGCAACTCAGGATGATTTTGAATAGATGTATATTTAGAACCGTTTAGTCGAAACAAATGCCCATGAAGGGAAACAAATAGCCAGAGGGGCAACATTGTCCTTCATTTTACTGCCGTCCATAAAACAAAACATTTTTAGGTCACAAATAAAGCACTCAATTTTATAACATAATAACTTTCATTTTCTTCTAACGAGTGAAAAGTCCGGAACTGCACCCCTCAAAATTTTCAAACAATCCACGCCTATTCGTACAATGTATGGAAAGACTGTTCGCTTTATTTGCCTTCGCTTTTAAAGGGAAATTGAAAGATTTTATCGACGTTTGAAGAGGAACAATTTGCTGCAAATCTCGAATTCTAAACTGTTCGAAATAGATCTGAACTGGATTACGTGTAGTCATCCCTATACAATTTCGAGATATTTCGCAGTTAAATTAGGGTTTTTAACAGTACATTGATATGGGGAGACACAAAATTTTTAAAACATCAATACTATGTTTAATTGATGTATCAAAAAAGATGTATCGATACGTTTCGATACATCGCTAAGTTTATTCGATATTCGATGTATCGTATAAATCTAAATCGATACAGCAGATCTTCTCAACCAACAACGCTCATAATTTCACTTTATTCAAAATTCCTACTTTTTAAAACAAATTTTGACTTATTTTAAAATTTCGTCTTTTTTAAAATCTTGACTTCAAAAATTCGATATTTCATAAAAAACTTCTACTTCTCTTTAAATCTTCTGCTTGTTTTTAATTAAACTTCGAAATTTGCTACTTTTTATAAAAATTTCAGTTTTTAAGCTTCCAATTCTTTTGAAAATGTCGAGTGTTTTGAAATGTTGAAATTTTTTTTTGGATTAAACTTTTGGTGGAACGGACTGGTCCTTGGTTATTGAAATACAGAACTTGTCCCCTGAAACCAAAAAAGATTAAAAAACACAAAAAGCGTTGCTCTAACGCGTTTCGACAGCCAAGCTGTGATCTTCAGAGAAATACTGCATCTACTGTATCTCTCTTAAGATGACATCTTGGCTGTCGAAACGCGTTAGAGCAACGTTTGTTGTGTTTTTTAATCTTTCTTGGTTTCGAGAACAAGTTCCGTATTTCAATTTTTGAATTAAACTTGAAAAAAAAAAGATTTTATTTCAAAATTAGGACTTATTTTTACAGAATTTGCACTTTTCCTAAATTTTTGACCTTTCCTTAAATTTCGATGTTTTCCGACATTTTTAATTTTTTAAAATGGTGACTTCGGTTTTTCAAAGGTTTGAACTTTCGGAAAATTTTAACCTTTCATGAAAATGTTTAAATTTCATTCATTTAAATTTTTTCGAAAATTACGATTTTTTTGTTTGGAAATCTTAACTTTATTGTTAATTGCAACATTTTTTTTCAAATTGTCGGTTGTTTTCTCAATTCCAGACTTTTTAAAAATTTTGAATTTCTCTAACAATCTTAATTTTTTGCAAATTTCATTTTTTAATAAACTTTAAATGTCGAATTTCAGTTTTTTAAACTCTTTTTTGACTTTTTTAAAACATGCTGCTTTTTTGGAAAACCTTTATTTCTTTTTTAAATTGTAAATGTATTTACTGAAATTTGGAAATTTTTCCAAATTTTGGCTTTTTCGAAAATTTGAAACTTTTTTCAATACATTTTAACTTTGAAAGTTTTTGAAAATTCCCCCATTTTTCAAATTTTCAATTTTTTTTTGAACATTTTAACTTATTTCGACTGACTTCTTTGACCATTTGTCAATATTTTGATTTTATAAATTTATCTGATTTTTTTAAAAAATTTCCGACTGATTTTTTTAAAAATTTTATCTTTTTATAAAATATCGACATTTCTCAAATATTTTCTTTACAATTTATACTTTTTTGAAAAGTTCTCCTTTTTCATTTTTAGAAATTAATCTATTGTTCAAATTGTTAAACATTTTTCTGTACTTTTATTTTTCAAAAATTAAGATTTTTCAAAATAATATGCTTTTTTAAAGACTAAATTTTTATTTTTTTTTTACAATTAAATACGAAATTTTTGCAAACCTTCAATATTTTAAAAAATTGTGACCATTTGAAAAATTTTACTTCTTATGGAAATCCACATTTTTCAAAATTTTAGGATTTATTCAACATTTTAGCATTTTATGAACATTTTGATTCTAAAATTTTGACTTTCAAAAATTAGTTAGTTTCGACTATTTGTCAAAATTTCGTTATTTTTTAAAATTTTGACTTTTTTGATTGTCCGTTTAGAATTGAATTTTCGACTTTTATTGAAAAATAAATATCCATTTAGAAAAATTCAAAATCTTCAAAAAAAAATTAGTTAAAATGTTGAATTTTCAGAAAAGATCCAAATAAAGTGAAAATTCTAAGAAAAGTGGAAATTCTCCAATAGTCAAAGTTTCTAAAAAAAAGTCAAAATTTTAAAAAATTTCGAAGCTTTCATAGAAAATTAAAACTTCCAAAAAAAACTAACATTTTAAAAACTCGCCAAATTATCGAAAAAAAGTTTAATTTCAAAAAGTAATTTGAAATTTAAAAAATTATTCCAAAATCTCCATTTAAAAAAAAGAATTTTCTGTAAAATCTTCTAAAAACCTAAATTTTCGAAAAACTCAAATTTTGTATTAAGTCAAAATTACCAAAAATTTCTTAACTTTTGTTAGTTAAGACTGAAAAAAAATTAAAAAATAACAAATATTAAAAAGAAATTTAATTAAAAAATGTTAAAGTTTTCAAAAAAAAAGTTAGGAATTTCAAAAAAAAGCCAAAATATTGAAAATATAGACATTTTAAAACAATTTTTTGATGGAACGGACTGGTCCTTGGTTATCTTTAAAAATTGAAACACAGAACTTCTCCCCTGAAACCAAGAAAAATTAAAAAACACAACAAAGGTTGCTCTAACGCGTTTCGACAGCCAAGCTGTCATCTTCAGAGAGAAAACTGTGTTTCAATTATTTTAAAACAAGGGCAAATTTTCGAAATAAATCAAAAATTTTAAAATGCAACAAATGGTTGCAAAATAATCCGAAATTCTAATAAAAGTTGATTAAAAAATCGATATTTTTAGATAAAGACGAAATTTTAAAGAAAGTGAAAATTTTAAAGGTCAAAATTTTGAAAAACAACGAAATTTCGAAACATTTCTAAATTTTGAAAGAAAATTAGGATTTAAAAGAGATTAAACCTTCGAAAAGTAATGTCAGCATTTTGCAAAGATACTGTAAAAAGTCGACCTTTTTAAAAAAATTCAAGGGATTTAATAAAATGAAGAAAATTTCAAAAAAAAACCTTTACCAAAGTTGAAATTTTGAAAAATAATTTAAATTTCAAAATTAATCAAAATTTTAAACAAATATGGAGATTTAACAAAAATGAAGCGTTTTTAGTTAAGTTTTCAAAAAAAGCCGAAATTTTCAAAGAACCTAAATATTGAAGGAAACTGAACATTTTTCAAAAATTCTGAACTTTCATAAAAAGTGGAAAAGTAAAAATGTTGAAAGACATAAAATTTTGGTTAATTAAAATTTGAAAGGAAAATAAATGTCATTTTTTTAAAAGTTAAAAATTTTTGATTGAATATTTTGAAAAAGATCGAAATTTAAAAAATGGAAAATTTTTAAAGTAGCGAAAGTGTCAAATAAATTCGAAATTTTGCGAAATACTTCAAAATATCAAAAAGAGTCGACATCTTAAAGAAATGTCGCGATTTAAACAACTAAAAATTTTCGAATAAAGTCGAAATTTTTAACAAATTAAAAAATTCCACTGTTTTCAAAAAAGGTAGAAATTTTTGGAAAAGTCTAAATTGAAAAAAAATTAAATTTTAAAAAAATAAAAATTTTCGAAGTTTAAATTTGGAAGCACATCAGAATTTTAGAACACAAAATCTACATTTTCAAAAGCGAAAATTAGAAAGAAAACAATTCTTGTTAAAAGACAGAAATTTTAAAAAAAGTCCAAATTTTGAAAGTCGCAAATCTTAAAAACCTAACTTTTGATAAGAAGTCGAAATTTTCTAAAAAAAAATCTTACTTTTGAAATGAAATCGAAACCTTGAAACAATAGAATTTTTCAAAAAATTCTCGGTGTCAAACGCGCCAAAAAATCTAGAATTTTCGAAAGAGGTAGATTTCAAAAATATTAAAATCATCAGAAAAATCGAAAGTTTTAAAAAGTAGAAATTTTGAAAAAAAGGAAAATTTTAAAAAATGTCGAAATGTTGGACCACTGAAAATTGTATGAAAAAAATGTTAAAGTAAATGTTTTGAAAAAATCGAAATTTTAATAAAATAATTCAGAATTTGGAAATTGGGTGACATATCAGCTAGTTATTAATAATTCGGTTAACAGCGAGATAGATTCGCATAATTAGGGTTCGGAATCAATAACTACACAGAACAGTCAATAGACCAAATTTAATCATGTTTATTTACTGATTTAGAAATTTTATTCAGATTTTCTTGTGCCATAATTGTAAAAAAAAACTGAAATACAAATCTTGTTCCCTGAAACCAAGAAAGATTAAAAAATTCAACAAAGGTTGCTCTAAGGCGTTTCGATAACCATATCTCTGAAGATGTCTTGTCTATCAAAACGCATTGGAGCAAACTTTGTTGTGTTTTTTCATATTTCTTGGTTTCATGGGACAAGATTAGTATTTTAATTTTTGAACATAACCAAGGACCAGTCCGTTCCACTAAAATCATAATTGTAAAATATGACTATTTTCAGATATACACGCTTTTTTCTTCAATGAATCCAAATATTTATGGAACTAGTAACTGTGTTGATGTCTCAAATAAAGAGCGCAATTCGCAATAAGTCGATGATAAGCACAAATCGCGCTAAAATGTTTGATTCCAACCGCAATTACTGGATTGCGTGAACTAGCGCTAACTCCGAAAATATTCACCTAAAAGAAATAATGTAAAGGACAGATTTGATCTGCATTCCATCCTCCAGCTAAATCAAGTTTTCTATTCAAAAAAATTGTTACTATGTGGGTCAAAAAGTAGTAGTTAAGAATCAGATATAGTCGTTGCCGTGGCAAAATCTTCAATGTGCTGAAATGTAAATTTTACAGGGGAGCAGAAAAACATATTTATTTGGAAGGAAAGAGAACAAAATCTCCTACAGATTAGGGAATGTCTACTTTCATAAAAGGTGCACATAGAAAATTATCCACTGCAGCAAAGATATGTTTTTCTGCTCTTCTTTCAACTCATAGAAAATTTTTCAACGGTAACGACGATTTAATAGATTGCTCAAATCAGTCAATAACTTTCAAAACAAAATTAGTTTGGATAAAAGAGACTCTTTTTTCTATAGAACTCCCAAGCTATGGAATTCGTTACCGAAACGAATTTTCCCCAAAAATTACAATCTGTCATTGTGTAAGAAGGCTATCTATCGCTATCTATCATCCTTGTTTTAGCATCCTACTCGCAGTGCCTTGAAGGCATAATGGGATTGCCTTTTGCGAGTGGATTAAACTTTAAAAACAGTAACTTAGTCAGCTATGTCCAGCGTGCAGATTGCAGAATGATGTTTTTTTTCAATTTCAATGATACTGTTACGGGTTTATCGATTCGAATTGATTATTAACACGTGAATTGAATAATACCCACTTTATTACCAAACTAAACTTGGAACACTACAACTGGATAATGGACTCACTGATTTACTTCTAACAGCTAATTCACTAATTACACTGACTGACTCTAACTACCTGACTCGAGGGAAACGCGACCGCCTTATACAGTTTTGGCTTCCAGACTCTAGAAAAATCTCGCAGATAAGGCTTATCGTTTGTCGAAATATCTGCCGTTTGCTTCATTATCGCGGCCGCTTTCCCCTTATCAGATGTTTCTAGAAACTTTTCCTACGTACTAAATTCTATAATTTACATTTTGTCACACTGCCTTCCCCTTAAGACTGATCGCCACGATCAGTTCCAATCAGTCACTTTGCCACTATACTTGCACAGTCTGTTCAGGTGTACCACTTTCATCTTAGTCCTGGGGCTAGGCTGGATCTTGTATACTAAGTTGTTGGTCCTCTTCAGCACTTTATACGGCCCTTCCCAAGATGGCGTAAATTTCGACGAAACTTCTTTTCTTCGCTGAGGGTTGTATAGCCATACCAATTCGCCCTCACTGAAACCACCGTGGTTGGCATTCACGTCATACCTTTTCCTCATCCGATCCGTCGCCAAGTTGATCTTCGTCCGCACCAGGGCATGCATCTCCAATATCGCTTCCCTCAAGTCCTCTACAAAACCCTTCGTCTCCCTGGAGGTCTTCCTTGGTGATCTAAACACCAAGTCACACGGAAGCCGCAGCTTCCTCCCGAAGATCACTTTTGCCGGAGTCTGACCCGTAGTTTTATGAGTTGCCGCGCGATAGGCCATTAAAAACAGTGGTAGTCTGTCTGATGCTTGGAAACGACCTTCGAAAGATGTTCCTTCAAGGTCCTGTTAAATCGTCCCACCATTCCATCACACTGTGGATGAAGAGATGTCGTTCGAGTTTTCCTTGTTACGGTTTAAATTTCCGTGAGAAATGGTGCTTGTGGCTAGGCCACCAAACATACATTGGTTGGTTTTGTAAGTGCTGGCATATCTTCTGTCAGTCTTGGTGTGGGGGAAATCGGCCATCTTCTCTCTTGTCGTTCACTTGGGTGTCATCCTTCTCAAGGTGAGGTTACAAAGTTTCCAAGTAGATATTGGATGTTTTTCCTGTAAGGGATTTACTGTAACCCATCTTTGGACCGTCTGGGGCGATTGTATTTCATGATGTTAATGGGTTAGGACGAAAGCCTCAGATGGTTCCGGTTTTTGGGGAATAGGCAGGAAGGTGCTTCCCAAGCACGCGGCAGAGCCGACTAATAACCAAGGCTCTTTTTCGGTTGGGATCCTTGTCGGATTCATTTTTAAATCCTTGTCATCTGTATCTTGGATCCATCTCTGATCTGTCAATCAGGACCTGAAAAGGGACACGAGGAGTTCCAAAGGAGTGACCATCGTCTCGTGGAAACCTCCAAGTGTGGGCTTCGAGGGCTTCTGTGAAGGAAGTTCGTGTAAATCCATTCAGTAGTTGCACGAAGTACAAGCACCCACTTCGACCTGGGACCCTTCACGACGATCACTTAAGTGCCCCTTCTTTATATTATTACGTGGTGATTGTCTTTTCTTCCAGCTGTCTTATTAATTCTTTTTTTGCCAACGAAAACGGGCTGTAGGTAAAATTTCAAACCGTATTATACTTTAGGTTACAATCCAAATAATTGACACATCTATGGTTGGGACAATCCCCAAATAAAAAAAAAGAATTAATATGACAGCTGGAATTACTAACATTAAAAAAACAATCACCACGTAATAATATAAAGAAGGGGTACTTTAGCGATCGTCGTGAAGGGTCCCAGGTCGAAGTGGGTGCTTGTACTTCGTGCAGCTACTGAATGGATTTACACGAACTCCCTTCACCGAAGCCCTCGAAGCCCACACTTGGAGGTTTCCACGAGACGATGGTCACTCTTTTGGAACTCCTCGTGTCCCTTTTCAGGTCCTGATTGACAGATCAGAGATGGATCCAAGATACAGATGACAAGGATTTAAAAATGAATCCGACAAGGATCCAAGAAGACGGCACACCTCTTGGGAGACCCCTGATTTGAAGTTCCTTCCTTGGTCCGCGTGTAGTTCCGAGGGAACACCAAATCGACAGGTGAAGTTGTCCACAAGAACCCTTGCGACTGTGGTAGCTTCCTGGTTCGGGATGACATAAGCTTCGGGCCATTTACTGAAATAATCCATGGCCACCAGGATGTACTTGTTTCCATCCTCTGATGCTGGGAACGGCTTTGCCACATCGATTGCAATTCTTTCAAATGGAACTCCCACATTACACTGCTTCAGGGCCCCTTTGGTTCTTGTACGAGGACACTTGGATGCAGCGCTGGTAACGACACCACCGCTCGACGTCCTCCCTGCAGTTAACCCAATAGAACCATTTCCGAATCTTTTCCAGGGTCTTGTTTACCCTTAAATGTCCACCAGAGGTCCCGTTGTGTACCTCTCACAAGACCTGTGGAATCTTTTCCTGAGGCACCACCAACTGCAAATTGACGCGCTTTCCATCCGTGCTTTCCCATGCCCTCTTTAGCACCCCGTCCACTACCTGGAGAGATTTCGATTGAGTCCACAAATTCTTTAGAGCTGGACTTCTGTCGGAAACCTCTTGCCATTCCGGTCTATCTCCAGCTTCTTTCCATTCCAACATGGATCCGATATCAGGGTCGCTCTTTTGTAGCTCTCGAAGACCTTCAACAGTCCATCCGTGTTCTGGCTGAACAGACGTGACCCTTACATCCGCCATGTACTCATGATCATCAACTCGTCTACAGTATTTGCAATCCCCACAAGGTCCTCTGGACAAAGCGCCAGCATTGTTATTCTGTCGTCCCGATCGATGATGCACCTTAAAGTGATACTGCTGAAGCCTTACTAACCATCTAGCCATCTGCCCCTCTGCGTTCTTCATTCGGATTAAGCAAGAAAGCGCCGAATGATTTGTTCTGATGATGAACTCTTGCCCACAGTTATGACATGTTGTGCTTCTGTTGGATCTACCTTTAAGAGCTCCCACCAGTTCTTCGATACTCACTTCCTTCGTTTCCTTCATGTTAGCACTTAGGTTCGCATTCATTTCCTTCATGTTAGCGCTCATTTCCTTTATGTTGGCGCTCACGTTCACGAGATCATTCGCAGCCTCTTCGATGTCGGCCTTCCTTATTCTACGCGACGCCCCTGGCTCTGAAACCTTGTAAGCGGCTTCAACCTCCAAAGCTCCCTTGATGTTCGGACCTTTGACAAGCGTATCACTCTCTGGACTTCAGAGTCTCTTATTCCTTCTATGAAGATTCTAACTGCCTGAAGTTCCAGAAAGTCGGTTGGTGCTGTTGGATAGGCAATATACGCCAGTCTTCTAACGCCAGTCTCGAATTCTTGCAGCGTTTTACCACTTTTCTGTCTTCTCACTAGCAGCTGTGACTGGACAAGTTGCTGCAAATTGTGGTCTCCAAATTTTAGCTCTAAAGCCCTAACTAGATCTTCATAGTTGGCTTGTTCGTGATCAGATAGAGTTCGGAGTAATTCCAGAGCATCTTTGCGCAGGGATACCACCAATGAGGTGGCCTTTGCCTCTTCCGTCCACTGATTGGCCTTAGCAGCAGCTTCGAAGTATTTTCTGTAGGTGTGGAAGGATGTTTTTCCATCATAAGTCGTAGGTTTTACCTTTTGAGAAGAAATAGCTGGTATACTTTCGGATTCATGTTGTGTGACTTGTTCACTTAGCAACGTCATTTTTGATGTTGCTGATCTCCCTTTGTGTTGCATTTTCCAAATCAAGAAGCTTACTGTTGCATTTTTCTTTTACTTCTCCAATTTCTTCTCTGACTTTGCCAATCTATTCTTGCATTTCTCTTTTTCATTCCTGTAATTTGTTTTTTCATTTCTCATTTCATTCCTGTAATTTGTTCTTTTATTCCTTCTTTCATTTTTGCAACGTCTACTCCCATTTTTTCAGTTATATTTGCTAAAAGACTATGCAATTCTTGTTTTTCTGCATTCCTTCTCTGTTCTTCTTGTCGTCTTTGTTGTTCCTCCTGTTCTTCTTCTTGTCGTCTTTGTTCTTCCTCCTGTTCTTTTTCTTGTCGTCTTCGTTCTTCCTCCTGTTCTTTTTCTTGTCGTCTTCGTTCTTCCTTTTGTTCTTCGTCTTATCGTCTTCGTTCTTTCTCCTGTTCTTTTTCTTGTCTTCTTCGTTCTTCCACCCGCTCTTTTTCTTGTCGTCTTTGTTCTTTCTCCTGTTCTTTTTCTTGCCGTCTTTTTTCTGTTTGGTCTTTAAACAACGTTTGCATTTGTTGTTCCATTTTGACTGATTTTAATCTCGTATCCATAAAGCGTATTTGAATGTTCAAGATTTTGCTTGACGTGCCTCGTATAACTATTTAACAGTTTAAAACGTCCGAGATAAAGTCAACTGCGTGACCACTTGGTGATTTCTCGGCGTAATAAAGCTCAATAATAATCACACTTCTGACACCAGATGTTACGAGCTTATCGGTTCGAATTGATTATTAACACGTGAATTGAAAAATACCCACTTTATTGCCAAACTAAATTCGGAACACTACAACTGAATAATGAACTCACTTATTTACTTCTAACTACTAACTCAATAATTACACTAACTGACTCTAACTAACTCACTAACTCGAAGGAAAGGCGACCGCCTTATATAGTTTTGGCTCCCAGGTTCTAGAAAAATCTTATCATTTCCCGCAATTTCTGGAACGCTTATCTGCGGTTTGCTTCATTATCCCGGTCGTTTTGCCCTTATCAGATCTTTCTAGAAACTTTTCTTATGCACTAAATTCTATAATTTACATTTCGTTATAATACGATCATAGATTGATCAAGGCAATGAGCAAGGCCTCTGGCAAGGTTTTGAAAGTAAATACTGGTTTATTTGGAGTCGAATAATAATAATAAAATGGAAAATAATAATTATAAATGGAAATCGGAACATGCTGCATCACCTGCAAAGTGTATATGAGCTCTATGATGGATGTTTGTTCGATATTAATATGTAATGAGAACTATTTCTCTAATAGATGTACAAGTTCAATATAGGTCACGTTAATATGAGTAGGACACAAGCCACTATATTGGTCATACGTTACTCGCCTCACTAAGTAATTGACATTGCTATCAATCCTCGTCAAATCGTGCTTTGGAATCTCTGAAGAGTTAGATAAACACTGAACCTAGCGGGATTTTGCAGAGGTAGCAAAACTTCGTTTCTGTTTATTTATTTATTTATTTTTGTGCAACTGTATGCTTTTCGTTTTTATATCACTATGTTGAAATACAAATTTTGTCCCCTGAAAACCAAGAAAGATTAAAAAACACAACAACGCGTTTCGATAGCCAAGCTATCATCTTCAGAGAGATACTGAGATACTTTTGGGTATCTCTCTGGAGATGATAGCTTGGCTATGGAAACGCGTTAGAACAACCTCTGTTGTGTTTTTTAATCTTTCTTGGTTTCAGGAGACAGGTTCTGTATTTCAATGTTTGAAGATAACCAAGGACCAGTCTGTTCCACCAAAATAATGGTATTTACCAAATCTGGTTTTGTTTAGAATGTAAATATGTGTGCATACATAATAAACAAATCTAAAATTACCTCTGTTCTCTCAAATTAAACTTCTCCCACATTTGAAGGGTCTCAAACTTTCACTAATTTAAAAACGATATCGAAAATTAAATTTTAAGTAACTCGTTGATTTCACGACATACATAATTTTCTTGGATGTTACTCGCACGGGAATAAAAATTCTACTAGTTAATAATAATTACTCAGTACTAAAAATAATTGTACCGTCGATAAATTAGCAAGCAGTCTATTCATGTATTCAATATGCTGCTCCACTTTAAGGTAATACAACGATTAAATTTACTTCTACTGGCACTAATGGCATATGTTTTTCTTGACTATAAATTACTGCACAATTAGTCAATGTATGTAAACATTAAAAGAACGTTTACAATTTATCAGCTCATTTGTACTTTACAGAACAGTAATTGTAATATGTCTGTTTGATGGCTTTATTTATTAGCCAGCGAAATCTCAAGAATTAATTCAAATCGATAACTAGGTAAATTTCACCCACACATAAATCTCAATGTGTTTAGAAAATGTCACATTGACGCTATTTACACTGAACGCTCTTTGATTTGAAGGATTTACTTAATTGCAAGCGAACTATAATTCTACGATGGCTGCGGAGTCAAAAATATTTTATTTGTATCCATATTAAGATGCAATATTGCAAAATATTCCTTTTAGATTTTTAGAAGATGCATCAGATACCAAAATGTGTCATTTCTAAAGAACTAGAGACAGAAATTAAGAAATATAAAACGGTTCCAAAATTTTACCTCATTACCAAAAGGCTGCAATTCAAAGAGAAATTGTCATAGAGAAAATTAGAAACCAAATTAAAACTCCAAATTACTAGTTTTTCAGCACCAGCACTTTTTGACTAATCATAGCAAAACCACTCAGATTAAACTGAGGTAAAATCAAGACTCTTTTTCGCTGCCTTAGCCAGACCTAAGTCGAACTGAATCGAACTGAAATCGAACTGAATCGAAAACCGGAAACCGAAGAAAACCGTTATTTTTGTAGGAACGAAAACCGGAACAAAACCAGAAAAAAAATAACAGTTTATTTCGGTTCGTTGAATTTGTATGTTCTTAAAATAATTTTTACTTTACCCTAAAGTTTGGAATTTTTTTAGAAGTTTCCTTTCCAAAATTTTACACAAATTCAGGCAACTTTCATGTCAAAATTACGAGTTACTTTAAAGATTTTTTTGAAAGTTGGATTAGATACTTACAATTTCCACACTTTCTAAGAAAATGTTGATTTCATTTTTAAAATTTCAAGCCAAATTGAATTTTAAGTTGTATAACTTGAATATTCTTTTTTCAAAATTTGCGGCTCCTTTTTAAAATTTGGGATTTTTTTAGAAGTATTCTTATCAAAATTTTACACAAATTCATGCAACTTTCATCTTAAATTTACGAGTTTAGTTCAAAGAACATTTTTATTGTAAGTTGGATTAGAAACTTACAGTTTCCACACTTTTTAAGAAAATGTTAATTTTATTCGCAAAATTTCAAGCCAAATTAAATTTTAAGAGGTATAACTTAAATATGCTTTTTTTTTTAAATATTCGGCTCTTATTTGAAATTCGGATCTTTGTCTCGAAATATTTCTTTTCTTTTCCGAAAATTTCAAGTTTAAAATAAAAATTTTATGTACTATTGTAAATTTGGACTCAGGCAGTGGACTCTTATTCACTGAAGCCCAGTTTCCTTGCAATTTTATTAGCAAATTCGAATTTTTTCGAAAATTTCAACTTTTTCTTTAGAACAAACACTCTTTTTTATTTCTCAAACTTGGATTTCCATTTTATAATCTGTTAGCCCTAGTTTTTGAAGTTATTAATAAAAATTTCGAGTTTTCTTGAATTTTTTCCATTAAATTTCACTTTAATTTAAATATGCCAATTTTTTTTCGAAATTTCAAATTTTAATGATTTTTTATGATGCCGACTTCATAAAACTTTCCAAAATTCCTCGATTTGGCTGGGTTTTTCTCTCAAAATTTGCCATAAAATCTCTCTATTTCTAATTTTTCCTAGAAATTGCGAATTTCAGTCAAATTTGAAGAGAAAAATACAACTTAAATTCCAATTTAAAGCTGGGATCTTGAAATTGAAGTCGAAATTTTCAGGGTACACTTGAAACGATGACACGTTAAAAAATGTCTAATTTAAACTTCCTGGTTTTGTTTATTCTGTATTTGATTTTTTTCTTAAAATTTCGACTTTAGCCTCGAAGCTGCGATTTTTTTTTTTCAGATTCTTTTGAACTTAGGCAGCTTTAAAATCGAAATTTAGTTACGTCTTTGAATTCGCTTTTTAGAATTCGTTCAAAACTTAAAAATTGGTAATTTGGAAAATTAGATTCTTCAGCAAAATTGAAAAATTTCTGAAACGGACGAATTTTGAAAAATTGTCGAAGTTATCACAAAAACTCGAACTTCTGAAAAAAAATGAAAATTTCGAAAAAACTTTCAAATTTTGAATGAAGCTGTGTTTAACTTCGAAAAAAGTCCCAATTTTAATGACAAAAGTCCTAATTTTGATAATAAAACTCCCAATTTTGTTGAAAGACTAAAAAAAATCCGTTATTTTTGTATGAACGAAAATCGGAACAAAACCAGAAAAAATAACGGTTTATTTCGGTTCGTTGAATTTGTATGTTCTTAAAATAATTTTTACTTTACCCTAAAGTTTGGAATTTTTTTAGAAGTTTCCTTACCAAAATTTTACACAAATTCAGACAACTTTCATGTCGAAATTACGAGTTTACTTTAAAGAGGATTTTTTTGAAAGTTTAATTAGACACTTACAATTTCCACACTTTCTAAGAAAATGTTGACTTTATTCTCGAAATTGCAAGCCAAATTGAATTTTAAATTGTATAACTTTTTTTTTAATTTTCGGCTTTGGATCTTTTTCTCGAAATATTGCTTCTCTTTTCCTAAAATTACGATTTTAAAATAAAAATTTTATGTGCTATTGTAAATTTAAACTCAAGCAGTAGAGTCTTTTTTATTGAAGCACAGTTTCCTGGCAATTTTATTTGCGAATTCGAATTTCAACTTTTTCTTCAAAACAAACACTCAAAATTTGTTTTTTTATTTCTTACACTTATATTTCCCTTTTATAATCTGTTACCCCCATTTTTTAAAGTTATTAATAAAAATTTCGAGTTTTTTTGAATTTTTTCCGTCAAATTTCACTTTAATTTAAGTATGCCAATTTTTTTTCAAATTTTAATGATATTTTACGATGCCGACTTTATAAAACTTCCCAAAATTCCTCGATTTGGGTGGGTTTTTCTCTCAAAATTTGCCATAAAATCTCTGCATTTCTAATTTTTCCTAGAAATTGCGAATTTCAGTCAAATTTGAAGAGAAAAATACAACTTAAATTCCAATTTAAAGCTGGGATCTTGAAATTGAAGTCGAAATTTTCAGGGTACACTTGAAACGATGACACGTTAAAAAATGTCTAATTAAACTTCCTGGTTTTGTTTACTCTGTATTTGATTTTTTTCTTAAAATTTCGACTTTAGCCTCGAAGCTGCGATTTTTTTCAGATTGTTTTAAATTTAGGCAGCTTTAGAATCGAAATTTGTTTATGTCTTTGAATTCGCTTTGCAGAATTCGTTCAAAATTTAAAAATTGGTAATTTGAAAAATTAGATTCTTCACCAAAATTAAAAAATTTCTGGAACAGGCGAATTTTGAAAAAATGTCGAAGTTATCACAAACTATTGGAAAAAAATGGAAATTTCGAAAAAAAACTTCAAATTTTGAATGAAGTTATATTTAACTTCGAAAAAAGTCCCAATTTTGATGGTAAAAATCCCAATTTTGATGATAAAAGTCCCAATTTTGATGATAAAAGTCCCAATTCTGATGATAAAACGTAAACATTTTCAAAAAAGATTAAAATCCCGAAAAAATTCAAATATTTCAAAAAGTTGCAATTTTGAAGAAAGTGAAAATTTTTGGAAAAAAGTCAAAATTATCAAAAAATTAAAGAAGTTAATACTTTAATAAATAGCAAAAAGTATGAACTAAAGTGAAAATTTTCCAAAAGAAGGTAAAGGTTGTCAAAAAAAATGATTCAATACAATTATATTATAAAAAATCCAAAAAATACTGAAAAAAATTGAGATTTTGAGAAAAAAACTTTGTGTTGACAAATTTTTTACAAGAAGTCAAAATTTTCATAAAAAGAGGAAATTTTCCAAAACAATTAAAAGAGAAAGTTACAGCTTCGAAGAAAAGTGGAAATTTTGATGATAAAGGATCGAAATTTTTTAAAAAAAGTCTAAATTCTAAAAAAGGTTCCAAAATATTAAAAATGTCAACATTTTGAGAAAGAATTAATTTTTCAAAAAGCAAAAATTAAAGAAAAATCTTCGAATAAAATTGAAACACAGAACTTGTCCTCTGAAACCAAGAAAAATTAAAAAACACAACAAAGGTTGCTCTAACGCGTTTCGACCGCCAAGCTGTCATCTTCAGAGAGAAACTGAGAGAGAAAAAAAAAATTCGAATAAAAGTTCAGTTTACTACATAAAAGCCGAAACCTCGAGAAAAAGTCGAAATTTAAAAAAAAAATCTGTTTTCAAAAAAGACCAAAGCTTTGAGAAATTGTCAACAGTTGGATCAATGTCAAAAATTTAATAAAACAGCGTGGAAGCTTTTCAAAGTCAGTTTTTCAACATCATTAAATTTACAGAAAAAATCAAAATTTTGAAAAAATAACTTGGAGAAAAGATCGAAATTATGTGTAAACATTTTTAAGAAATTCCAAATTTGGAAAATAAATTAAAAGTCAAATTGAAAGTCTTGCGATTAATAAAATAAATAAACATTTGAAAAAAGTAGGAGCTAAAAAAAAGAAAATTTGAATTTCAAAGTTTTCAAAATTTAAAGACAAAATGCTTTAAAGAAGTCGAAAAATGTTTAAAAAATTTTCAATAAAAATCGAAGGCAGACTTTTCAAAAGGTAATCATATTTAGAAAGTCGGAATTTTGCGAAAAAGTGAAAATTGAAAAAAGCTGAAAAAAAACGCTCGAAAGAGTTGATATTTGCAAAAAAGTTAAAACTTTGAAAAAATTCAAATTTTTAAAAAGAATTGAAATGTTTTGAAAAAATCGCATTTAAAATTAGTTAGATTTGCAAAAAAAAAGATGAAGTCTCTGATATTTACAAAAATAAGGCCAAACACTTCGAGATCAATTCCAAACACTCAAAAAAATTTGAAATTTTCAAAAAATAAAATCTTTAACGAAAACAAAAGTTATAAGAAAGTAAAATGTTCGAAAAAATCAAAACCAACCAAATAAGACATAATTTTGAGGAATTTGGAATATTCAAAAAATCAAAATTTTGAAAAAGTCTTCAAAATCAAGTTAAAATTTCGAAAATTTGGAAGTCGAACGAGAAAAGATGGACTTCGTGAAAAAACCGGTTTTTAATGTCGAAATTTTCGAAATAAGTCGAAATTTTCGAAATAAGTCAAAATTTTCAATAAAAATTGTATTCTTTAGAAAAGTCGAAACTTTTAAAAAAGCATATAACCAAAGGATCCTTTCTCTTTTTTTCACCTAGGCGAAAGCGCGGGTATCACCTAATTTTTTTAAATAAAATTCAAGATTTTTTTGAAATTTGAACTCAAAAACCCAGAATCCACAGTTTCAGCGTGAAATTACTAAACTCTCGCAAAATCTAGAAATATTTTCTTCAAATTTTAAGCATTACCAGAGTAGTTAGGGGGAAGTCCCGTAACGCCGGACGGCACCTAGTCGGACACTCGAAGTATCTCGACAAGTCGCAACGCGTTTGTTTAAAAAGCAGGTGATAGGGGCGCGGGGGAACGTAACAATACACGATCGCGGGTCCCGGTTCGCCAATGTCGCGCAACGCCTAGGTGGGAACAGTTGATTGCTGTTTTTTGTGGAAATACATTGCGTCACGTAAGATCAAAGTAAGTATAACTACAATGGTTTTTAGTTTATGTGGTTTTGATAATTGTTATTTTATGTCATAGTTAATACATATCTAAAATTTGTAATATTTTTTGTCGAATTCCATAGCAGTTTTTGTATATGACTATTAATTTAAGGATTCTCTGTCCCCTAGTACCGGACACAAAAGTTTCCCCTAATATCGGACAATAAAAAAACAATTTTTTCATGAAATATTATACTTTTTGATCATCATTATCTATTGTTTTAGGAGAACAAAGAGATATCGAAATGGAGAAGACGAAAAAAAAAGGAAAATGGGACCAAAGTAATTAACAAACTGCGATAAACAATGTTTTGACAAAAAAAATGAGTTTGAGAGAAGCTTCATTGCGTTATAATATTCCAAAAAGCACCTTACATGATAAAATATCGTCATTAAACCGTGGACAAGAAGTGTCGTTGCAACCAAAGTTAGGTAGATTCACTAATACCTTCACACCAAAATACGAAGAACTCTTAGTGCAGCATGTAAAAGATTTATCTAATAGGTGTCTGCCGTTAACAAAACAGGAATTTTTGAAGTTGGCTTACGATTTGGCTGAGGCTTTGAAGATCCCTCATCGCTTTAATAAAGAGAAAGCAGCTGCTGGTAAACACTTTTACTACGATTTCATGCAGAGACATCAGGACGTATCGCTGAGATCACCAGAGTCAACAGGCATAATGAGGGCTGTGGGGTTTAACAAACCCCAAGTTGATCTCTTTTTTAATAATCTTGACAGAATGATGACACAATTCAAATTTCCACCTTCGAAAATTTATAACTGTGACGATACTGGAGTCAGCTGCGTACAAAAACACCAAAAGGTACTTGCTCCAAAAGCTGTTCGACAAGTAGGAAAGCTCACTTCTGCTGAGAGGGGCAAAAATATTACAGTCTTATTTTGCATGAGTGCCAACGGCCATTTCATTCCGCCTTTCTTTGTCTTTCCTAGGCAAAGAATGGATGATCGGCTCATGATAAATGCTCCAGCCGAAAGCGTAGGCGTGGCCCAGCCAAAAGGCTGGATGAATAGTGATATTTTTCTTCAATGGCTACAATTATTTAAGAAACACTCTTGTCCGACAAAAGAGAGCCCTGCGCTGATACTTCTGGATGGACATTGTAGTCACAAGACATTAGCAGTCATCAATTTTTGCCGAGAAAACGATATTCATTTGATAAGCTCGCCACCACACACTACCCACAAACTACAGCCGCTAGACAGAACGTTTATGAAACCATCAACAACCAACGTTGCGATGCGTGGATAAGAGCAAATGCTGGATCTCGAATAACTGACTACGATATTGCCGGTTTCGTCAGTGAAGCATTTACAAAAGTAGCTCGTCTAGAAATTGCAGTGTCCGGCTTCAAATACACAGGAATTCAGCCATTCAATAGAGATATATTTTCTGATCTGGATTATTTACCTGCCGATATGACCAACATTCCGTTAGAAGACCCACAAACATCCTCAAATGCACCAGGTACTAGCAAAGAAGTTCCTGTTTCCTCCAGTGACTTAACTGAAGCTGGCAGCTCGTCGACGAACTGCGATTTAGAGCAGTCCATTAATATGGACACACAAGGACCCTCAGAGGCTTCTAAACAATCCATATTCGAAAAAAATATCAACAGTCTCAAGCCATTGACTAACCTTGATCCAGATGTAGTCCAGGTTATCCATAATTTGTCACCATTGCCGGATGCTGCAAAAAAACGATCGCTTGCTCGAAAGAGAAAATGCGAAAAAAGTGAAATTTTAACTTCATCACCGTACAAAATTCTTGTAGAGGAGAAAGAAAATGAAAAAAACGTTAACAAGAAAAATAAAGCAGTGGGAAATAAATTTAGGACAGCAATGAAAGAGAAAGGGAAACAGACCAAAGGAGTAAAAGCCAAAGGGAATAGCGGAAATAAAGCAAAGAAAAAGACATCGTTGGCTGAAATATCTGACACGAGAACTATTTGCGTAGTTTGCTTAGAGGATCACAATGAAGACTGGATACAGTGCTCCAGCTGCCGTGGATGGGCACATGAAGCATGTGCAGATATCCCTGAATGTTCAGAATGCTACATATGCGATCGACGTACGATGGGTTGAAGATGTCCCGTACTAAGGGTTTGAAGTAAAGTCCGTCCGGTACTAGGTGCCATTTGCTGAGATTTATTTTTTTACTGTCAAAGTTTGATTTAAGATTGTTCTTATGTTTAAGCAGAATTATAAGTTTTGTTAATTTAATTTGATTTTATATTTTGTTATTAAAATAATTTCATTATTAAAGCTTAATTTGTTGAAACAGTTTTTTTTTATTGTTTAAATACCTTAAGTGTCCGTCACTAGGGGACTTCCCCCTATATGTTGTAATATTTAAAAAAAGAGAGAGAACATTTCCTGAATTATGTTAGAAAATCAATTTAAATAAAAACTTCTATAAAATAAAAAATGAGTCACCCTAAACTGAACCGAAAATAGAAAAAAAAACGTAAATTTGTCGGAACGAAAACCGGAATGGAACTGACATTCCCGAAACGAAAATCGAAAACCGGAACGAATAATATAGTGGTTTGATGCCCTGATTTGTGCTGTTGTTGAGCTTACATGTAAAACAGAACAAATCGAACTCTTTCAATTTAACAAACCGCGAGATTGCATAAACTGCTTGTAACTTTGGATAGTTGATTACATAAAGTTTTATTTCGATTACCTATCCTAGCTAATCATAGGCGTAGCCTAGAATAGAGCAGAGTGGGGCGCTTGTCTCCTCTAGTTCATGCAACAAACCTAAAAATTTATGTATTCATCTGAGGAACCAACTTTTGTATCTCAAATTGTTTTATGACAAAATTGGCTAAATAATTAAACATCGCCGTAATTGCGAAATATCAAGCCTTCGTTGGCGAGTAAATTAGTTATGAAATTCGCTAGTTGCAGAATATTAATTAGGAATTATTCGCCACTTTAGCAAACAGAATTTGCAGTTAGTGCATACGAATACATCCAAGAACATTTCATCTCCTAATTAATATGACAGCAAACAACGCAGATGTTTATTAGCACATGAATAATTTCATTTTCACAATTATTGATCCTAATATAGTCCTGAATATTAATTATCGACATAATTAAAGTTTACCAATCCGTGTTCTATTTTGTGGGATGTCCTAACACATTATGAATCTTGCTTTGCTTCTTCCTTCAGGGGATACAAACAGCAACCCATAATTGGATTTATGACTATGTTAAGTTCGTGATGGTGGTGTGCCAGTTCAAATCGTGATGAGATAATGATATTGGAGCAGACGATGAGTTGCAAGTATTAAACTGCGATTAGAACGAATTTAGCAATATTAATATCTCCATCAAGTGTGGTTGTTTCTGCTTCCACCCTAAAAAGCTTATGGCCCACCTTAGAAAGCTCATTGTCAAATCTAGACGCATGATATTTTTCTAGTGAGGAGTTTGGCTCGCTAAAAATTGTTTCGGTAGTCAGTAAATTGAATTCATCCCCTCCTCCCCCCCCCACTTCTCCTAGAAAAATATCCTGACTAGGCCCTTGCATCTATTAATAACAAACAACATATATTTATAAATTGAAATACAAATCTTGTCCCCTGAAACCAAGAAAGGTTTAAAAAACACAACAGAGGTTGCTCTAACGCGTTTCTGTAGCCAAGCTGTCATCTTCAGAGAGATGGCTTGGCTATTGAAACGCGTTAGAGCTACCTCTGTTGTGTTTTTTAATCTTTCTTGGTTTCAGGGGACAAGTTCTGTATTTCAGTTTTTTAAGATAACCAAGGACCAGTCCGTTCCACCACACATACTTTATGATTAAAATTACCTTCGCATATTTAAGAATGAGTGTTCCGAAGTGTTACAGCAACTTCAGATGAATCAGAACTTATGTGAAGGTTTTATTAAGTTAGTCCCTTGATTGCGTTATAAGAATTGCCAAGAGGCCTCTAGATAGAAAACTCAATAACCTTTGATATAATTTTCAAGTAAATTCGATTTTTTCGCTATCTGTAGTTTGCAAGAGGAGGTCCTGAATGAGGCGAAGTAGGAAACCTTGTTAAAAGCAGCAAATATTATGTTAACATTCTGCCATCAAAAGCTATTCAGTGAAATCTCCAATAGCTCTTTACTGCATGAAGCGTGGACGTAAAGCGAGATATCATTTTGAAGGATGTTTATTTCCTGTTTTCAAATAAATATGCACCCTTGGAATGTTTACATTAGGGAACTGATATTTTTACACATTTTCGCAGTTTGTTCCTAATTGGACAGGCTCTACAGGGTGGAAACTAAGTGGAATAAATTCACTAACATCGAATTGTTTTCTTTACGAAATTATGAAACAGTCGGATTTTTGTTTCCACTTTCGAAGATTTTAGGGGTGATTTTTGTATTTTTACCCGGCAGTGATGCGATGTATTTTTAGATTAAGTGGTCCCCTCGTTAAAAATATATTTTCAATAAGACAACAAGTCGCCTTGGGGTCCACAACTTTGGAAGACAGGAAAAATTTGATACTTTAAGTGTTTATGTAGACGTGGATCTAAATTAGCAGGAATCCCATCTTGGAAATCATAAAGTCGATAATAAAAATCATTTCTGACGTTTTGTAAAACATCTCGAGAGGTCAGATTTTTTACATAAAAAGCGAAAATAAGTATTCGTATAGGGGGAAGTCCCGTAACGCCGGACGGCACCTAACGTCGGACACTCGAAGTATCTCGACAAGTCACAACGCGTTTGTTTAAAAAGCAGGTGATAGGGGCGCGGGGGAACGTAACAATACAGGATCGCGGGTCCCGGTTCGCCAATGTCGCGCAACGCCTAGGTGGGAACAGTTGATTGCTGTTTTTGGTGGAAATACATTGCGTCACGTAAGATCAAAGTAAGTATAACTACAATGGTTTTTAGTTTATGTGGTTTTGATAATTGTTATTTTATGTCATAGTTAATACATATCTAAAATTTGTAATATTTTTTATCGAATCCCATAGCAGTTTTTGTATATGACAATTAATTTAAGGATTCTCTGTTCCCTAATACCGGACACAAAAGCTTCCCCTAATATCGGACAATGAAAAAACAATTTTTTCACGAAATATTATACTTTTTGATCATTATTATTTATTGTTTTAGGAGAACAAAGAGATATCGAAATGGAGAAGACGAAAAAGAAAGGAAAATGGGACCAAAGTAATTTACAAACTGCGATAAACAATGTTTTGACAAAAAAAATGAGTTTGAGAGAAGCTTCATTGCGTTATAATATTCCAAAAAGCACCTTCCATGATAAAATATCGTCATTAAACCGTGGACAAGAAGTGTCGTTGCAACCAAAGTTAGGTAGATTCACCTTCACACCAAAATATGAAGAACTCTTAGTGCAGCATGTAAAAGATTTATCTAATAGGTGTCTGCCGTTAACAAAACAGGAATTTTTGAAGTTGGCTTACGATTTGGCTGAGGCTTTGAAGATCCCTCATCGCTTTAATAAAGAGAAAGCAGCTGCTGGTAAACACTTTTACTACGATTTCATGCAGAGACATCAGGACGTATCGCTGAGATCACCAGAGTCAACAAGCATAATGAGGGCTGTGGGGTTTAACAAACCCCAAGTTGATCTCTTTTTTAATAATCTTGACAGAATGATGACACAATTCAAATTTCCACCTTCGAAAATTTATAACTGTGACGATACTGGAGTCAGCTGCGTACAAAAACACCAAAAGGTACTTGCTCCAAAAGCTGTTCGACAAAAGCGACGAAAGCTCACTTCTGCTGAGAGGGGCAAAAATATTACAGTCTTATTTTGCATGAGTGCCAACGGCCATTTCATTCCGCCTTTCTTTGTCTTTCCTAGGCAAAGAATGGATGATCGGCTCATGATAAATGCTCCAGCCGAAAGCGTAGGCGTGGCCCAGCCAAAAGGCTGGATGAATAGTGATATTTTTCTTCAATGGCTACAATTATTCAAGAAACACTGAGAGAGCCCTGCGCTGATACTTCTGGATGGACATTGTAGTCACAAGACATTAGCAGTCATCAATTTTTGCCGAAAAAACGATATTCATTTGATAAGCTCAAAAGAGAGCCCTGCGCTGATACTTCTGGATGGACATTGTAGTCACAAGACATTAGCAGTCATCAATTTTTGCCGAGAAAACGATATTCATTTGATAAGCTCGCCACCACACACTTCCCACAAACTACAGCCGCTAGACAGAACGTTTATGAAACCATTTAAAGATGCCTACAGCCAACGTTGCGATGCGTGGATAAGAGCAAATGCTGGATCTCGAATAACTGACTACGATATTGCCGGTCTCGTCAGTGAAGCATTTACAAAAGTAGCTCGTCTAGAAATTGCAGTGTCCGGCTTCAAATACACAGGAATTCAGCCATTCAATAGAGATATATTTTCTGATCTGGATTATTTACTTGCCGATATGACCAACATTCCGTTAGAAGACCCACAAACATCCTCAAACGCACCAGGTACTAGCAAAGAAGTTCCTGTTTCCTCCAGTGACTTAACTAAAGCTGGCAGCTCGTCGACGAACTGCGATTTAGAGCAGTCCATTAATATGGACACACAAGGACCCTCAGAGGCTTCTAAACAATCTACATTCGAAAAAAATATCAACAGTCTCAAGCCATTGACTAACCTTGATCCAGATGTAGTCCAGGTTATCCATAATTTGTCACCATTGCCGGATGCTGCAAAAAAACGATCGCTTGCTCGAAAGAGAAAATGCGAAAAAAGAGAAATTTTAACTTCATCACCGTACAAAATTCTTGTAGAAGAGAAAGAAAATGAAAAAAACGTTAACGAGAAAAATAAAGCAGTGGGAAATAAATTTAGGACAGCAATGAAAGAGAAAGGGAAACAGACCAAAGGAGTAAAAGCCAAAGGAAATAGCGGAAATAAAGCAAAGAAAAAGACATCGTTGGCTGAAACATCTGACACGAGAACTATTTGCGTAGTTTGCTTAGAGGATCACAATGAAGACTGGATACAGTGCTCCAGCTGCCGTGGATGGGCACATGAAGCATGTGCAGATATCCCTGAATGTTCAGAATGCTACATATGCGATCGACGTACGATGGGTTGAAGATGTCCGGTACTAAGGGTTTGAAGTAAAGTCCGTCCGGTACTAGGTGCCATTTGCTGAGATTTATTTTTTTACTGTTAAAGTTTGATTTAAGATTGTTCTTATGTTTAAGCAGAGTTATAAGTTTTGTTAATTTAATTTGATTTTATATTTTGTTATTAAAATAATTTCATTATTAAAACTTAATTTGTTGAAACAGTTTTTTTTTATTGTTTAAATACCTTAAGTGTCCGTCACTAGGGGACTTCCCCCTACAGTTATTATTATTTTGGTGTATCGCATCATTTTCAATTATTGCTGCAGGAAAAAAAGATAAACAAAAATATTTCTCTCCATGTTTTAAAAACAACTGTATATAAGCTCAAGTCTCCACATGGTAAAATAATCGTTTCAAATGTTTCAAAATTGTAGATTTGCGTCTGCCTGTTTGTTGTAAGATAACTCGGAAATGTACCAACTGATGACTAAATTAAACGATACAGTAGTTTCTTGGGCATGTTTTATGCTATTTTTACGCGAAACATCACCATACTCATACATCACTTTGAACTTAGAAGCTGTCTACTTAGATTGCTAATTATTAAATATTTTGGAAGAACATTTAGAGAATATCTAGAATATTTTTCTTAAATTTAATCCACTCCCAAAGGGCGGTCCCATTATGCCTTCAAAACACTGCGAAAATAGGGATAAATGGCGATGAACCTCCTTCTTAAGCGAGGATAGGTTGTTATTTTTGGGGAGAATTCCTTTCGCTAGCGAGTTCCACAGCTTGGAAGTTCTATATAAAAAAAATGTCTTCATAGGCAGAAGTCCTCACTGTGTCAAGTTGGACTGCACAGGAATTTGCTGTCTCCGACTGTCTTGTATGCCTAAAGTATCTTCCCCTTGGGGGATCAATCCTATTAGTTCCTGCGAGCATCTTCTATGATAGTACTTGTAGAAAAGAGACGAGTCACCAACTATACGCCTGTGCTCTAGTGTTTCGAGCGAATTAGTCAAACTCTCGTCATCAATTAGGCGAATCGCTCTTCTTTGAATTGAATCCAAGAGAGCTAAAGCGTGTTTTGGGGTTGAAGTTCAAAAATGAGAACAGTATTGGCTAGTATTAACCCAACTTGAGCTTTGTAGAGTGTAACTGATGAGATGTGAAGCACTTTTTAGCTCTAAAAAGAAAGCCTAGCTTCTGAGAGGCGGATTTGGCAATGGCGTGCACATGATCGTCCCAAGAGAAGTTAGTGCTCGCATTCACTCATAAGATAGATAGATTAGATCCCATGGAAAGGATTTTACTGTCCATTAGTATGTTTGTTGCATTATCCCTTGATATTTTCTTAGAGAAAACCGCGGCCTGAGTTTTTAAAGCGTTGAAGTCGACCCCATTCGAGATTTTGACATCCCGATTAAACGTCCGTATCTGCTGTTCCCTTAGTCGACCTGAAGCAGCGATAGATAATGGTTTGTCGAAGAAAAAAGATGACACAAGGCTACTATCATCTGCGTAGCTCTGTCTCGGATTGGAAGTTAAAGCTAAGAGATCGTTTATGTGTAACAAAAATAAAGTAGAAGATAGAACTAACCCCTGAGGCACAGAAATAGAGTAGGAGATAGGACAGACCCCTGAGGCACCCCTGCATTAATCGCAAGTGTCTCGGATGAGATGCCATCGATGACGACCTGAAGAGATCTATCAGCGAGAAAATTGGATTTCAAATGACAGAATCCAGGAGGAAGACCATAAGATGTTAATTTGACGAGAAGAGATCAGTGCCAGGCTCTGACGAAGGTCTTTGATATATCCAATGCCACAATCCTAGCCTCACCATGTTTTTCCATAGCTGACTTACAGATATGAGTAACACATGCCAGTAGATTGCCAGTGTGGAACGTTGTTGTCTAAAACCGTATTGCCTGTCCGAGATGATTCTATTTGCTTCCAGATATTTGAGAATTTCGATGTTTGTAACCTTTTCCATCACTTTAGATATAACGGGTTACAAAGATATAGGGCGATAGTTGCTAGCCAGGTTCCTTTTTCCCTTTTTAAAGACAGGCTGCACCCTAGCAGATTTCCAGATATTAGGGAATACACCTTTGTTGTAAGAGAGTATGAACAATTTGCTTAGGATAGAGTCAACTCTGGGGCGCACTTCTTAAGAACAATGGCGGGAATACCATTAAGGCCAGAAGCTTTCCAGGTGTCGCCAGCTCAAGGAGAATCTTCCTGATTGTGCGTTGTCTGAAAACAATTTCAGGCATCGAAGTGTTAACCTTAGGAAGGATAGGAGTTTCTGCGTTTTGAGAATCAAGATTGGAGTTTTCAGCAAACATTAAGACTAGCATGTCAGCTTTTTCCTTGGAAGTAGTAGCAATATTGCTATTTTCATCGAGTAAAGGTGGATAATTTGAAGATGTAAAATTCTTTTCAATCGACTTTACAAATCCCCAAAAGGACCTGGAAGCGTTCGGACAGTTGATAAGCCTCTGGCGCATTTTACGATCGAAATCACTTTTTACCTCGTCAATAACCTGTTTACAAGAATTTCGTGCATCTACAAATATGGTCCGAGTTTCAACTGAGAGATTATGTCACCAATGACGATATGCGCGATTTTTGCAGGAGACAGTCCGAGCATATTTTTTGCTGAACCAAGATTTACTGGAGGCAGACTTCTTTTGGGAGTGGAGAATTGAGCATTCCATACCAATCAGGATAGTTTCAGTGATGTATTCGGCGACTAAGAAAGGGTTGTCTGAGTTAAAGCAGTCTTCCTGCCATGGGAAAGATGCAAAGAAGTCTCTTAACTCTTCCCAGTTTGCAGAGTTAAAGTGTCAAACCGTACGGGACTGCGCCTGGGAAGGAGGTGGTATATGAAGCGAGCGAGAGGCTATTACAAGTTTGTAATCCGAACTTTCAAGCGGTGATGTCACAGAGATTTTATACGAATTTGGGAAATTTGTAAGAAAAAGGTCAAGTAGATTAGGTTGATAGGTATCTACATCCAGAATTCTTGTGGGTTCCTCAACTAATTGCGATAATCCACAAGGGATGGTGAAAGCCCCTGCCATCCTTCTTGCGTCGTCAGTTCGGGAAGAAAACCTTAACTAAAGGATGTTGTGTACGTTGAAGTCACTCGAGAGACAAAACACGTCAAGTGAGCACCCCCAAAAACCACTATGTCGTCGATTTTTTTGAAAAATAGGTCAAATAAATGCCTATACTAATACTAAACATAGCCCCAAAAAATTTTGTAAAATTTCGATTTTTACTGTTTTTACGGATCTTTAAATATTTTAATTACTTTTAATTCAAAAATTAATTTCTCGGACACTTTTCAACGAAATGTTACAAAAATGTTATGAGAGATTCTTAGTAGTTTATATTTTCAAATGAAATAAACATTTTTTGTAAATTTATTTATTTAACTATTTATTTATAATAATTAAATAAACAATTGAATTTTTAACAATGTTCTCATGTTTCGATTTTTTCAAATCTAGGCACAAACTGTTCCTCGAATCTTGAGCTATAAGAATCCGCAAAAAAATTTGACCCCCCGGCTCATTCTGTAACTCGGCAAGAATTTTTTCGATACAAGGTTACTCTACGCTGGAGCGCCTGAGCGTACTTTCTACGTACACCGAGAAATTAACTTACATCTTTTTGGTTATTCGGGTGATTGTAACTTTTTCATCTTCGGAATATATCTTACGAGCTATATTATCTGAATTTACGGGATTAAAATTGTGGAACTGTCGTGTATTCTTGACAGTCTTAGTATCTGCAAAACGTTCCACCAATCGGCTTTCATTTGAATCATGATCTAAACAAACAACGAATTCACCATTACACACCGATTCTTTCTTCTTATTAAAGTAAGCAGCTTGTGACTTGGCTAAAAAATCATGCTTCAAAAGGTCTGGCCAATCTTTTTCCAAAGATTTCAGAAATTCGTTACTAGTCACGACTTGTTCACTGATGTTACATCTGAAATGGAAATTTCACGGTGATACATGAAAAATCGAAAAACAAATTATGAGAATTAGAAAAAATTGAAATGTTCTATACCTGCCAGTACTGGTCTATTGAGTATAAGGAATTTCTTCAATATTATTATCATCGAGTTGTTTCTTTAGCCTTTCAATAATAACTTGTATACTTGGGCACACGCGACAAGTCGATAAAAAGCATGCAAGAGTTGAAATTTCACATACTGAAGCTTTTATCCAATCATCGCATTTTTCAACGAAAGAAATTTCATGCTTTTTCAATTCTTTTTTTTAGGCCCAATAACTTGAGTCAAATATTTTGATGCATCCTACAAACACAAACGCTGTGAGTACCATTTTGCCTTGCTGCAATGCATTCAGGTGGTTTGAGTTTTTGAAACCTTGTGAGACCTATCTTAGCCTCTGGAACTTTTTCTTCATATTGTTCATGGAGATCTTTCATATTAAGTAATAATAGTTTTTTCTGAATTCGAATTTTTTGGTCATCTTTGACGACAGAAAGGTTGTCTTTCATAGAAGGCATCACGCGACTAGTATCATCCGAAAGATAGAAATTCATTACATTCTCTCGTGTCCATTCAGAAAGTTTCTTTTCTTTTATCTTCGGAAGTTTCGAAGCAAATCCAGAATTTGCTGCCAAAGCCTTAGCTTGAGACGCCATACGACGTGAAACACTGAACTCTCGACGAATTTTTTTCGTACTGAAATCAGCAGCTGGAGTGGTTAGTACTTTAATTTTTCCGGATTGAGTTTCTTCTTTCGAAAGAGCCTCCTTGATAACATTCACGAACATATTCAGAATCAACAATCCATCAATCAAATTATGTATTATTGTCTTGATGGATTGTTTATCTGTTTTTGTAAGTTGATTTGAGGGATGCTTTTTTATAGGTGGTTCAACAAAATCGTTCAAAATATCGTTGATTTTCTTAATACATGGAAAATTCTTTTGTTCATCATCAACTTGAGAATTCGGATCAGGAATTCCATTATCAGTGTCAGAAAAGTCCTCTGAGCCGCTTAGTATTTCCTTTTCACATACATCCACACAAACGTTTTCAGATTCCTTCATTTTAACTACTTTTTCTATCGATATTGAATTCAAATCGTTTTCACGCTTATAGACTGCTTTTTCACATGATTTACACAGGATAAATTAGTAAATTTCTTAAACTTAGCGTTTCGTTTCTTCTGAATCAGTATAAGATTCGATCGCACGTGATTGTGCTTTGCTTTTTTCAAAGGATTACAACACTCATTGATAGGTCCCATCGTGGGTATCAAACTGTTCTTAACAATTCTTCACATACGATTAGTACATTTCAAAACCACAAAACAATAACAACACTACGGATTATACACGAGAACGCCACGCGACAGATTGCATCTTGCATACAGCGCAGTAGTATATTGTATATACAAATAGTATAAACAAATGACTACCGGGGAGTCAGATTTTTTTGCGGATTCTTATAGTTCAAGGTCCGAGGAACATTTTCCGCCTAGATTTGAAAAAATCGAAAAATGAAAACATTGTTAAAAATTCAAGTGTTTATTTAATTATTATAAATAAATAGATAAATAAATAAATTTACAAAAATTGTTTATTTCATTTGAAAATTTAAACTACCAAGAATCTCTCATTAATTTTTCATAAGATTTCGTTAAAAAGTGTCCGAGAAATTAATTTTTTAATTAAAAGTAATTAATATATTTAAACATCCGTAAAAACAATGAAAATTGAAATTTTTTAAAATTTTTTGGGGCTATGTTTAGTATTGGTATAGGCATTCATTTGACCAATGTTTTATAAAAATCGACGACATAGTGGCTTTTGGGGTGCTCACTTGACGTGTTTTGTCTCCGAGAAAGACAACCTCAGCGTTTGGATAATTCGATTGTAGGTGATCAAAGGTTAGAGAGATAAGAAAAGAGCTGTCTGCATGAGGGATCGTTTGGAGGCAAATAAAGTGAACAAGTGAATATTACTTTGCTTTTGAAGCAGATTTTTAGCCAAATCACATCATTTAATATTCCAAGTCTAATAAGTTGTGATAAAAATAAGAAAAAATAGGTATATGGAAAAGAAACATGTATAATTGAAGCAGTTTATAAGCAAACGTTAAGTCAGACTAACCCAACTACTAAAGCTAACCAACCTCCACCTAAACAAGGTAAACGAAGTGCATCGATGTTGATTATTATTTTAATTGTTTACTTGTAGAATCACTGTGCATTATAACAGTGAATAGTAGTTTGTACAATAAGAGCGAATATTTTGATAATTTTAATTTACAAACTATGAAATTTCAAATGTTGGTACTCCAATTAATTCGAAAATTAAACCACCCTCATTTCCTAGTTTTAAGTTTTCACTTCTGTCAGCTGCCCAATTTTTTAACAATTAAACACGTTAATAATCTACTTCTGAAGTAGGAACTCTGTCTAACACGATTTTTAATGATGGAATAGCGAAAGTTATTACTATTCGTCGTGATATTCGATGAAAAGAAGTTAAACGTGGGAGGTATTATTTGAGTATAACTTCAGCTGATTTATGTCGCGTCACATTTGTGTATTCTGTGAGAAATTCAATATTTTCAATCAAATGTCGATATTCAAGAGAGAAATCTGCACAAATAAAAGTAAATGTCGACAGGAATTCCGTTTGACACAAGGATTGAAATATAATATTACATAATGCAGAAAACTGAATCCCTTTAATAACAGCAGAACGTTTGATAGACGCGATAAAAGAACCATAAACACATGAAATTTTCACCTATTTTATAATTTGATATATACAGTTTCAATTGCCTATTACAAAGATGGATAAAAAAATTCAAGAAAAACTCGTTCTTTATTAACACATTTGGTTGCGGTGGAACGGACTGGTCCTTGGTTATCTTCAAAAATTGAAATACAAATCTTCTCCCCTGCAACCTTTGTTGTGTTTTTTATCTCTTTGAAGATGAATCTCATGGGTAGCTGAAATACCAACAGTTAAAACACTGCCACTTAGCGAAGCGGTTGCTCTCTAGGAAAGTTTCCAGAAGACAAGGATTCTAATGCAGAGACCAATAGGTTTGAATATTAATTAGATAGAAATTTGGAAACCGGTCTTTGATTTCCAAACTTCGAATCTAATTAATATTCAAACCTATTGGTTTGTGCATTAGAATCCCTGAAACCAAGAAAGATTAAGTATCTCTCTGAAGATAATAACTTGGCTATCGAGACGCGTTAGAGCAACCTTTGTTGTGTTTTTTAATCTTTCTTGGTTTCAGGGAAGAAGATTTTTATTTCAATTTTTTAAGATAACCAAGGACCAGTCCGTTCCACCAAAAAAAAGTATATTTATCACATTCATGTTGCATTCTACTTTATACGACACTCGTTGGAGTTGTCCATAGTTTATCTTTGGGCCAATAGGTGGCGCTCCTTAGGAGTCACATGAAGGACATTCGTTGATTCATATTTGCTTGCCGGAAAATTTGTTAGCATTCGAGTTGGATATAGCAAAATGACGAAATCTAATAAGATAGGAAATGGTCTTCGGTTTACAAACTCGGAATCTGATAAATGTTCAAACTTATTAATTTGTGCGTTAGAACTTTTTTTTGAATTTAAACCCAAAATTTTAGGAATAAATCTGAATGTTGTCAATAAAGCATTTCACGGGCATCATTTTATCGGACAAGTTATTTTTTTTTAAGTTTAATTGCAACAAGGGTACCCCCATTACGCTTTCAAAGCACTACGAGTGGGATGCGGAAACAAGGATAGATGGCGATGAACCGCCTTCTTAAACAAAAATAGGTTGTAATTTTTGGGGAAAATTCCTTTCGGTATCTAGTTTTATAACTTGGAAGTTTTATAGAAAAAAGAGTCTCCGTAGACAGGAGTCCTCACTGTGTCAACCTGGACCGCACAGATATTTGCTGTCTTTGACTGTCTAGTATGCCTCAAGAATTTTGCCCAATGAATCCTATTAGATCCTGCGAGCATCTTCCATGATAGTACTTGTAGAAAAGAGACAAGTCACCAACCATACGGCTGTGCTTTAGTGTTTCGAGAGAATCGGTCAGATTCTCGTCATCAACTATGCGAATCGCTCTTCTTTGAATTAAATCCAAGCAGTGGCGGCTCGTAGCCAAAACAAATGGGGGTGCTGCGACAATGTTTAGCGTTTTATGTTTGATCCAAAATGTCGATTTCGTCAAAATTTTAACTTTTGAAAATTTCGACATTTTCAAAATGTAACTTTTCGAAAATTTTAAATTTCTTAGAAAACCTTGACAATGAAAATTTTTGAATAATGTCGGGTTTTTTAAAAGACTGGTTTTTTTCCAAATTTCGTTTGTATTCCAAAATTTAGAATTTTTTCTTGTAATTTCAACTTTATTTTTTTTAAGTATTGACTTTTCGAAAAATCTGTGCATACTTCTTACGGTGTTTTGCTTTTTATATTTATTTTGAAAATTAGGTACATTTTTTCAAAATTTTTACCCTTTAAACATTTTTATTTTTACTGAAAATGTAAAATTTTTAAAACCGGACATTTGACTTTTTAAATTTTCGATCTTTTTCAAAATGTCATTATTTTTTTTGAAAAATTATATTTTTATCGAAAAATTATATTTTTATCGAAAAATTATATTTTTATTGTAAAATTATATTTTTATTGAAAAATTATATTTTTATTGAAAATTTCGATTCTTAATAATTTCGACTGTTTTTTTAATGTCAACCATTTTTCAAAATTTCGACTATTTTTGCAAAGTTTCGGTTTTTGGAAATGGAGACATTTAATAAAATGTCGACTTTTTTCACATTTTCAACTATTTCTGTTTTTTTTTTTAATTTGGCTACTTTTTAATTTTAGAAATGTTTTCAAAATTTCGTTTTGTTTTTAAAGCTTGACGTTTTATGAAAAGTGTAACATTTTTTCAAAATTTTAATTTTGTTGACCTAAAATTTCGATCTTTTTTAAAAAAACTCTTCAACTTTGGTTCAAAATTTTAAACAAAAATTTCAACTTTTTTCAAACTTTTAACTTCTCAGTATTTCGACTTTTGAAAACCTCGACCTATCTGATAATTTTTGACTTATTTTCAACATTCCGGCTTCCAAAAATTTGGTTTTTATTCATAATTTGAGTGAACATTTTTTAATTATCCAAAACTTTATAAACTTAATAATTCTCAGATCTTTTGAATGTATCTACTTTTTTAAAGGTTTAATTTTTTTTTAATTTGGATTATAAAATTTCGATCTATTTGTTTGAAAATTTCATCATTTTTAAAATTTCGACTTCTTTTGGAAATTTGAAAGTTTTTGAAAACGTTTGCCTTATTCTTAAATTTTTTATATATTTCGTATATTTTTCAAAATTTAGAAATATCAAAGTGTCAAAAAATTTCGACTCCTTTTTGAAAATTTTAACCTTTTCTTAAATCACACTTAGCTAAAATTTTTGACTTTTCTCTTATTCTCGCTTTGTTGAAAATTTCGTTTTTTTCAAATGTTGGAATTTCTCAAAATTTTAGCCATTTCTCGAAATTAAAAATGTTTGGAACATTTAATTATATCGATTATTTTTTTAATTTCAACTGTTTTCAAAATTTCGACATTCTTAGCAAACTGTTGATCCTTTATTAAAAAATTTTGATTTTTTTTTAAGTGAGACATTTCTTAAAAACTCATTTTGAAATTTTCGACCAATTCGTAAAATTTCGAATTTTTCTAAGGATTTCTACTCTTTGAAAACTTTACCATTTTTTTAAAGGTTCGAACTGTTTTCAAAATATTATTTATAATTTTTTTGAACATTTTCAGTTAAATCTTCAACTTAAAAAAAATGGGTTTTTATTTTAAATTTGAACTGCTCAAAATTTCGACTTTTATCAAAATGTTACTTGTCAAAATTTCAACCTTTTCGATAATTACGAATTTTTTGATTATTTTGGGTTTTCTTCAATATTCAAAAATTCAGCTTCTTTGAAAATTTAATTAAAAATTCTGCAATTTATTTTAAATGTCGATATTTTTCCAGAATTTTGCCTTTTGTTATTCGTAAAATTACTGAAAATGTCGACTATTTTAAAGTTTTTTTTTTTTCTAAAATATTATTTTCTTTTGGAAATTTGATTTTCTATGAAAATTTCGAAAATTTTAAAAATCCAACTTATTTCCAAATTTTGGCTTTTTTAATAACTTTAGCTTTATTTTTTATAAC
This sequence comes from Dastarcus helophoroides, assembly GCA_028583605.1. Taxonomy (NCBI): domain Eukaryota; kingdom Metazoa; phylum Arthropoda; class Insecta; order Coleoptera; family Bothrideridae; genus Dastarcus; species Dastarcus helophoroides. Next base: position 3,605,947 of record CM053325.1, read on the forward strand.
TGGTGATTTTTTTCTTTTTAAATTTAAATTTTTGGTATTGTTATATTAATTATTTATTAGTTATTATATTAAAATAAATATTACCCCTAGTAACAAAAATTTCGATTTTTAAAACTATGTAAAGCTTTAAAACAAATTTCGAAAAATAACTTGCAATTTATCTACAAATAAATAATCAAAATTTAAATTTTAATTTCAAAATATTGACTTCAAACATTAAATTGTTGATGAATTTTTTGCAACATTTTGATTGTTTTTATTTTCTAAATTTTGAGACTTTTCTTGAAATTTTGAGTCTTTTTCTCGAAAATTTCAATAATTCTCACTTTGAAAGTCGAAATTTTAAGAATAACTTTGACAATTAATTTTTTTTTAAATTGTTCTTTTTTCTTTGATTCCTAAAATGTTCTGTGTTTGTATACAAGTAAGAAATTTCAATTTTTCCTAGAAATATTGTCTGCTTTTTCTTCAAAATTTGCTCTTATTCTTTAAATTTGAACTTTACAATTTTAGGAATAAATTTAACATTTTTAGAAAAATTGGAAATTTTGATTCAGAATTTTCTTTGGTCCTACAGTAGTAGTAATTTTTTAGAGAAAATGAAATTGCAAATTGCAAAAAGCTTACAAGGTTCATTTTTTCTTGAAGTTTCAATATTTTTCTCAAGGTTCTTATTTTTATGCAAATTTGAAGTCAATTTTCTCTAAATTTATCTATATAAATAAAACAAAGTCGTGCTAGTTACACCATTTATAGCTCCAGAACAGCTGAGCGGATTTTTATGTTCTTTGCTTTCTTGAATTTGCCTCGTCCTCGAATAGAAGAATAAAGACTAAAATATTGAAATGTTTTATAAGGAATCCGTGTACAGCGCCATCTCTAATTCATAACAGGAACATGACAGAAATGTACCGCAACCTACACTAACCGTAAATGTGTTGTAATCAGTTTCCAGTAGATGGCACTGTATCTGCTTTGATTAGGGCCCGTTTTTAGCGGTTTTTCGCATAGGATTCACCTGCAAACAGGCGACCGTATTATTTAACGTAAAATTTCATTCAACTAATGAGCTAACACAATATTTATTAATTCTGAGGTGGTACGAAGTTCGCCAGGGCCAGCTAGTACTTAATACTTAACAAAATTACAAAATAAAAAGGGGCCTTAAAATATTAACATTTCGTGAAATACTTTAACATTTCTAAAACAAATTAGAGAAATCAAAATTTTGACAAGAAAAAATATTTCAAAGACAAAATTTCTAGCAAAAGTCGGAATTTAAAAAAAATTCCTTTGTATAAAATGTTTAGAGAAAAACACAAATTTCGTAGGAAAAAAATCAAAATTTCTTACAAAAAATTGAAATTTCAGAAAGAATATCTTTATAAAAAGGTTGCAATTGAAATTTTACTTACATAATCCAAAAGTCGGTTGTTATTTCATTTGAGAAAAATATCGAAATGTGAAAGGGGATGAAAATTAAATTTTTTTTTTAAATTTCCTGTTTTTTCCAAAATGTTAACAGACGAAATTTCTGGGTTATTTGCTAAGCACTTTTATCGAAATTGGAAAATAAAATGAACTATGAAATATCAAAGTCTAACGAAAAAACTTGACAGTTTTAAAGCAAATTAGAGGAACATAAAAAAATCTGGAGAGGTTGAAATTTCTAGAAGAAATTTTAAGGACAAAATTTTTGAAAAAAATAGGAATTTATAACAAATTTCTTTTTATAAAATATCTAGACAAAAAGGAAACTTTACACCAAAAATAAATTAAAATTTTCTTAAATAAATCGAAATATTTAGAAGCAACCCAAATTTTTATATAAAAAATTCAAATTGAGATTTCAGGTAAAAACTCGAGTATTCGCTATTAATTTTTTTAGAGAAATATAAAAATGTAAGAAGAGTTTTATTTAGATGTTATTTTGAAATTTTAATTATCTTTTCAAAATTTTTACAAAAATTAAAAAAATATATTAAAATAGATTTTAAAATTCCGTAACTTCGTAAAAGAAACTTAAGAAAATTTAAAATATCTACAAATATCTACAAAAAATGGGAAAAGTCTTCGGAAAATTTTGAGAAAAAACTCGTAAGCGAAATTGGGGGTGCTGCAGTTCCACAGTGCCTATACACGAGCCGCCACTGAATCCAAGAAAGCCAAAGTGTGTTTTGGGACTGAACTCCAAACATGAGAACAGTATTGGCTAGTGTTGGCCTAACTTGAGCTTTGTACAGTGTTAATAGCTGATGAGATGTGAAGTACTTTTTAACTCTAAAAAGAAAGCCTAGCTTCTGAGAGGCGAATTTGACAATGGCGCGCACATGATCGTCCCAAGAGAAGTTAGTGCTCGCATTCACTCCTACGATAGATAGAGTAGATCCCATCGGAAGGATTTTACCGTCCATTAGTATGTTTGTTGCATTATCCCTTGATGTTTTCTTAGAGAAAACCGCGGCCTGAGTTTTTGAAGCGTTGAAGTCGACTAAATTGTTCTTACCCCATTCTAAAATAATCTCGAGATCCCGATTAATCGTCTGTATCTCCTGTTCCCTTAGTCGATCTAAAGCAGCGATGGATAATGGTTTGTCGGAGAAAAAAGATGACACAAGGTTACTATCATCTGCGTAGCTGTATGTAGGATTAGAAGTTGAAGCTAAGAGATTGTTTATGTGTAACAGAAATAGAGTAGGAGACAGAACAGATCCCTGAGGCATCCCTGCGTTAATCGTAAATATTAGACGTAACAATGCGATTTTTTTGCAAATGGTTGGGAGAACTTAGTAAAACGTAGATCGCAGTTTTGATAAATTGCATTGTGTCGAAATAAGTCGTTGATATAGAACTATAGAATGCCGTGAAGTAGTGATAATCATTTACCCATTACCAAGAAAAAAGTGGTATAATTATGGGTACTATGTAATCATAATTAATGTGCTTTTAATATGAGCGTATCCAGACCATTTTAAGCGATAATTAGGTGCAAGTTTCGGAAGAAACATGTAAACAGATTCTCATTAGTAGCGACAAAGTAGGATTACCTGGAAATTCACTGTATTATGAGATAGATATTATAAAATATTTGCCAGTATCGATTACCAAGCCTCAAGCTAACATTATTCAGAAACTTCATTTATAATTCTAGTCTGCAAATCCCAAATTAGGATTATGTACTTCATTGCATACTTCATCTTTTATAAAGTTTAATCTATCATTGAATGAAAGTGTGGTGTTTAAATTGTAATATCTCAATGACGTATGATACTTTAGATTTTAAGATGATCAATTTGTCATGGGCACTGCATTTTTCCCCGTTTTCAGCGTAGCCTGAGTGCTAATCAAGCCTAAAATTATACCTTTCCATATTTTATAAATTAAACGTGGTGCTCATGATAAATCGATCATCAGTATACAAACTAAATATAATACTGTAACGAAGTGTTGTAAAATTTGTATTAGTAATTGTCCAGTGTCCAGTGAGTGAAACGACTTCAATGAAAACTCACTATTCAATGGGAAGCTGTCGCGAGAATGAATCATACGACAAATGAGCGTTCTAGATATTTACGGGAGTACGATCTGTACGGAGATCCGTTCTAGAAACCGGAACGGTATAAATACGTGGTCGTCTTTCCCTCAAGTTAGTCAACTAGTTAATGAGTCTGAGTTAGATAGTTTGATAGTTAAGTAAACCATAATTGTAGTGTTTCGAAATAAGTTTGAAATAAAGTGTTAACAATTTACGAAGTTCTAATTATCGAACCGATAACACGCAACAATACTTATCTTGAAAGTTCTACGTCTCCATCCGTTCGGTGACATCTCTTAATGCACGACGTTTCGCCGAAAGCTCATTCGGCTCTTCAAGTGCTCGCTTGATTTCAAGGTCTTTCCTCCGTGAAACCTCAAAATGTGACTAAATATAATACAAACATAATATTCATATGGAATACCATCATTACCCTTAATGATTCCTGATGGAATATGCAGTGAATAATCACGTGTGATTTATTGCTTTCAATTGTCACAGAACTCATTTGATTCAGTAGGGATAACGCATCGGAGAATGCCATCCATTATTTTGGATCGCATAATGCTGAATTCTAGGTATTCTGTTTTGCATTAATTACAACTAAACCAATTTCCGACTCTGATCACCGTCACACGAGAAGCATTTCAAATTCAAACCGACTTTGCCATTATACACGTTCTGCATTCAGATAATTGTGAAGACCATTGTTGGTATATATTATAATTAGGTGCAAGAATCCAGAAAACAATATATACAGATTAAAGGACTTTAATTCGACCGGCGTCACCGTTGGAAGCATTAATAACGTATAAATTACACTAGTGGTAATACACCAAGACTTCTAGGCATGTTTCACTTGAAGCTAATTAATTAGGGATGGCTGCGAAGGTAACCGATCTTCCCACACCTTTCTGACTTCGATTTTTATTGAAAATTTCGATTTTTTGGACTTTTTTGAATATTTCGATTTATTTTGAAAATTTTGTTTTTCAAATTAACAAATTTCAACTGTTTCGCTAATTCGCCCTTTCCCAATATTTTGACTTTTTAAAATCTCGATTTTTTCCAGAAATTTACTCTTTTGTGTTAATTTGCACTTTTTCTGAAAATTTCGAACTCTTTGAAGGATTTTGACTTTTCAAAATCTCGATTTTTTCTAGAAATTTTCCCTTTTGTGTTAATTTGCACTTTTTCTGAACATTTCGAACTTTTTGAAAGACTTTGACTTTTCAAAATCTGGATTTTTTCTAGAAATTTTCCCTTTTGTGTTAATTTGCACTTTTTGTGAATATTTCGAATGTTTTGAAAATTTGGACACAGAATTTCGATCTTTTCTTGAAATTTCGAATCTTTTAATATATTTTTTTATGTGAATTCAATCATGTTGAAATTTTTTTTTTCGTATATTCACAATTTTGACTATTTCTCAGTTTTTACTTGTTTGAAAAATTTGAATTTTTTTTAGAGCAATTTCGACTTATTTTGAAATTTTTCACTTATTTTACCTTTTAAGAATTCCACTTTTTCCAAAATGTCGACCTTTTCTGGTGCGATTCCCAAAATTTCAACTTCTTTTCGAAATTTTGACTTAATTTTGAAATCTTCGAGTTTTTTGATTTTTTTTTTTTTTTGATTTTTTAACAATCCAATTTCTTTATAATTCTGGCTTTTTTATATACAGTTTGATTGTTTACTCTTTTGATCGTTTTTGTCTTTATTAAAATTTGGAATGTACAACTTTTTGGAAAATTTCTTTTCACTTTTTCAAATTTTTTTGAATATTTTGACTTTATCCCAAAGTCGACGTGTCTCAAATTTTATGTAAATTTGACTTCCTTTAAAATTTATGTTCTTCTTCTTGAAACTTTCGATATTTTTGAGAAACTCGATTTTTTCCAAATTTCAGTTCTTTGAATTTTCGATTTTTTCTTAAAATTTCCACGTTTTTTGAAAAGTTAGACATTTTATTATCAATGAACTTTGCCCCGAAGTTTTGTTTTGACCTTTTTTCAAAGTTTCGACCTTTTTACAACTTTTTTTCACAATTTTGACTTTTTCTCGAATTTTCAAATTTTTTTAAAAATTCGCTTTGTCTTGAAAATGTCCAATTTTTTCAAGAACCTGATGTTTTAAATTGCGAATTTAAAACTGGCTTTTTTAAAATGAAGTATTTCTTAAACTTAGGATGAATAGTTTCAATAAAAAGAGTCAAAGTTTGGAATAATTTTCAAGTTAAAAATCTAAACATGGAAATTTCAAAAGAAAGGCACGAATTTTGAGTAAATATTTAACAAAAAGGAAAATTTCCTTTTCCTTTTTTCAATTTTTTTTGAATATTTTGACATTATCCCAAAGTGGACGATTTTTATGCAAATTTGACTCTTTTTAAAAAATTTACTTTCTTCTTGAAGCTTTCGACATTTTTGAGAAACTCGATTTTTTCCAAATTTCAACTCTTTGAAACTTTCGATTTTTTCTCAAAATTTTCCCGTTTTCTGAAAACTTAGACATTTTATTATCAATGGACTTTGCCTCGAAGTTTTGTTTCGACTTTTTTTTTAGATTTCGACTTTTTAAAAAATTCGCTTTGTCTTAAACATGTCGAATTTTTTTCAAGAATCTGCCGTTTTAAATTGCGAATTTAAAGCTGGTTTTTTAAAATGGAGTATTTTTTAAATTTAGGATGAATAGTTTCAATGATAAGAGTCGAAGTTTGGAATAATTTTCAAGTTAAAAATCTAAACATGGAAATTTCACCTTTTAAAATATCCACTTTTTCCAAATGTCGACCTTTTCTGGTTCGATTTCCAAAATTTCAACTTCTTTTCGAAATTTTGACTTAGTTTTGAAAACTCCGAGTTTTTTCTTTTTTTTTCTCACTTTTGACTTTTTTCGAATTTTAAAATTTTTGTAAATTCGACTTTTTAAAAAATTGGCTTCGTCTTAAACATGACGAATTTTTTTCAAGAATCTGTCGTTAAAAATTGCGAATTTAAAGCTGTTTTTTAAAATGAAGTATTTTTTAAATTTAGGATTAATAGTTTCAATGAAAGAAGTTGAAGTTTGGAATAATTTTCAAGTTAAAAATCTAAAGATGGAAATTTCACCTTTTAAATTATCCACTTTTTCCAAAATGTCGACCTTTTCTGGTTCGATTCCAAAAATTTCAACTTCTTTTCGAAATTTTGACTTAGTTTTGAAAACTCCAAGTGTTTTCTTATTTTTTTCGCAATTTTAACTTTTTTCGAATTTTCAAATTTTTGTAAATTCGACTTTTTAAAAAATTTGCTTTGTCTTAAACATGTCGAATTTTTTTCAAGAATCTGTCGTTTTAAATTGCGAATTTAAAGCAGGTTTTTTAAAATGGAGTATTTTTTAAATTTATGATTAATAGTTTCAATAAAAAGAGTTGAAGTTTGGAATAATTTCTAAGTTAAAAATCTAAACATGGAAATTTCAAAAGAACGGCACCAATTTCGAGAAATATTTAAAAAAAAAAAGGAAAATTTGCTTTTAATTTTTTCAATTTTTTTTGAATTTTTTGACTTTATCCCAAAATCGAGGTCTCGATGTTTATGTATATTTAACTATTTTTTAAAAAATTACTTTCTTCTTGAAACTTTCGCAATTTTTGAGAAACTCGATTTTATCCAAATTTAAACTCTTTGAATTTTCGATTTTTTTCTCAAAATTTGCACGTTTTCTAAAAATTTAGACATTTTATTATCAATGGTCTTGGCCTTGAAGTTTTGTTTCGACCTTTTTTAAAGTTTCGACTTTTTTACAACTTTTTTTCACAATTTTGACTTTTTCTCGAATTTTCAAATTTTTGTAAATTCGACTTTTTAAAAAATTCGCTTTGTCTTAAAAATGACGAATTTTTTTGAAGAATCTGACGTTTTAAATTGCGAATTGAAAGCTGGTTTTTTAAAATGGAGTATTTTCTAAATTTAGGATGAATAGTTTCAACAAAAAGTCGAAGTTTGGAATTTTTTTTTGGTGGAACGGACCAGTCCTAGGTTATCTTCAAAAATTTAAATACAAATCTTGTCCCCTAAAACCAAAAAAGATAAAAAAAACACAACAGAGGTTGTTCTAATGCGTTTCAACGGCCAAGCTATCATCTTCAGAGAGATACCAGTATCTCTTGGCTGTCGAAACCGTTAGAGCAGCTTTTCTTGTGTTGTTCAATCTTTTTTGGTTTCAGGGGACAAGATTTGTATTTCAATTTTTGAAGTTTGGAAGTTTGTAAGTTAAAAATTCGTTTCACCAAAGAAGAAATCGAGTAGTTTTTAAATTTAGGATGAATAGGTTTAATAAAAGTCGAACTTTGGAATAATTTTCAAGTTAAAAATCTAAACATGGAAATTTCAGAAGAAAGGCACCAATTTCGAGTTAATATTTAAAAAAAAAAATTATTTTCACTTTTTCAAATTTTGTTGAATATTTTTACTTTATCCCAAAGTCGACTTCTCGATTTTTATGTAAATTTGACTCTTTTTGAAAAATTTACTTTCTTCTTAAAACTTTCGATATTTTTGAGACACTTGATTTTTTCCAAATTTCAACTCTTTGAAATGTTCGATTTTTTTTCAAAATTTCCAAATTCTCTAAAAATTTATACATTTTATTATCAATGGACTTAGCCTCGAAGTTTTGTTTCGACCTTTTTTTAAAGTTTCGACTTTTTAACAACTTTTTTGTTACAATATTGACTAATTTTCGAATTTTTATTTCATTCTAAATTTATTTTATTGTAAATTTGACTTTTTAAAAAATTCGCTTTCTCTTAAAAATGTCGAATTTTTCCAAGAATATGACGTTTGAAATTACGAATTTAAAGCTGATTTTTTAAAATGAAGAATTTTTTAAATTTAGGATGAATAGTTTTAATGAAAAGAGTCGAAGTTTGGAATAATTTTCAAGTTAAAAATCTAAACATGGAAATTTCAAAAGAAAGGCACCAATTTCGAGTTAATATTAAAAAAAAAATGAAAATTTCCTTTTCATTTTTTCAAATTTTTTTGAATATTTTAACTTTATCCCAAAGTTGACGTCTCATTTTTTAGGTAAATTTGACTCTTTTTAAAAAATTTACTATCTTCCTAAAACTTTCGTTATTTTTGAGACACTCGATTTTTTCCAAATTTCAACTCTTTGAAATGTTCGATTTTTTCTCAAAATTTCCACGTTCTCTAAAAATTTGGACATTTTATTATCAATGGACTTTGCCTCGAAGTTTTGTTTGAAACTTTTTTTAAAGTTTCAACTTTTTAACAACTTTTTTTTTCACAATTTTGACTTTTTCTCGAATTTTCATTTCATTCTAAATTCATTTCATTGTGAATTCGACTTTTTAAAAAATTCGTTTTCTCTTAAAAATGTCGAATTTTTCCAAAAATCTGACGTTTGAAATTGCGAATTTAAAGCTGATTTTTTAAAATGGAGTATTTTTTAAATATACGATGAATAGTTTCAGTAAAAAGAGTCGAAGTTTGAAATATCTTTCAAGTTAAAAATCCGAACATGGAAAGTTCAAAAGAAAGGCACCAATTTCGAGTGAATATTAACAAAAAAGAACATTTCCTTTTCACTTTGTCAATTTTTTTTGGAATATTTTGACTTTATCTTATGTAAATTTGACTTTTTATAAAAAAATATACTTTCTTCCTGAAACTTTCGATATTTTTGGGAAACTCGATTCTTTCCAAAGTTCAACACTTTGAATTTTCGATTTTTTTTGGAAATTTCCACGTTTTCTGAAAACTTAGACATTTTATTATTAATGGACTTTGCCTCGAAGTTTTGTTTCGACCTTTTTTTAAAGTTTCGACTTTTTTACAACTTTTTTTCACAATTTTGGCTTTTTCTCGAATTTTCATTTCATTCTAAATTCATTTCATTGTAAATTCAATTTTTTTTAAAAATTTGCTTTGTCTTAAATATGTCGAATTTTTCCAAGCATCTGACGTTTTAAATTGCGAACTGAAAGCTGATTTTTTTTAATGGAATATTTTTTAAATTTACAATAAAAAGAGTCGAAGTTTGAAATATCTTTCAAGTCAAAAATCCAAACATGGAAATTTCAAAAGAAGGGCACCAATTTCGAGGGAATATTAACAAAAAAGAACATTTCCCTTTCACTTTGTCAATGTTTTTTGGAATATTTTGACTTTATCTTATGTAAATTTGACTTTTTATAAAAAAATATAATTTCTTCCTGAAACTTTCGATATTTTTGGGAAACTCGATTCTTTCCAAATTTCAACACTTTGAATTTTCGATTTTTTATCAAAATTTCTACGTTTTCTGAAAACTTTAATATTTTATTATCAATGGACTTTGCCTCCAAGTTTTGTTACGACCTTTTTTTAAAGTTTCGATTTTTTTACAACTTTTTGTCCCAATTTTGACTTTTTCTCGAATTTTCATTTCATTCTAAATTCATTTCATTGTAAATTCGACTTTTTAAAAAATTCGCTTTGTCTCAAAAATGTCGAATTTTTCCAAGAATCTGACATTTTAAATGGCGAATTGAAAGCTGAGTTTTTAAAATGGAGTATTTTTTTAATTTAGGATGAATAGTTTCAATAAAAAGAGTCGAAGTTTGAAATAATTTTCAAGTCAAAAATCCAAACATGGAAATTTCAAAAGAAAGGCACCAATTTCGAGTAAATATTTAAAAAAAAGGAAAATTTCCTTTTCATTTTTTCAATTTTTTTTAAATATTTTGACTTTATCCCAAAGTCGACGTCTCGATTTTTATGTAAATTTGACTCTTTTTAAAAAATTTACTTTCTTCTTGAAACTTTCGATATTTTTGAGGAACTCAATTTTTTTCAAATTTCAACTCTTTGAAATTATCGATTTTTTTTCAAAATTTCCACGTTTTCTGAAAATTTAGGCATTTTATCATCAATGGACTTGGCCTCCAAGTTTTGTTTCGACTTTTTTTTAAAGTTTCGACCTTTTTACAACTTTTTTTTTCACAAATTTAACTTTTTCTCGAATTTTCATTTCATTCTAAATTCATTTCATTGTAAATTCGACTTTTTAAAAAATTCGCCTTCTCTTAAAAATGTCGAATTTTTCCAAGAATCTGACGTTTTAAGTTGCGAACTGAAATCTGATTTTTTAAAATGGAATATTTTTTAAATTTACGATGAATAGTTTCAATGAAAAGTCGAAGTTTGGATTTTTTTTTATGGTGAAACGGACTGGTCCTTGGTTATCTTCGAAAATTAAAATACAAATCTTGTCCCCTGAAACGAAGAAAGATTAAAAAACATAATAAGGGTTGCTTTAACGCGTTTCAATGGCCAAGCTGTCATCTTCAGAGAGATACCAGTATCTCTTGACTGTCGAAACCGTTAGAGCAACCTTTGTTGTGTTTTTTAATCTTTTTTGGTTTCAGGGGACAAGATTTGTATTTCAATTTTTGAAGTTTGAAAGTTTGGAAGTTTAAAATTCGTTCCACCAAAGAAAAAATCGACATTTTTGTAATTCATCCCTTAAGCTGCAAACATGACATAAAGAGTGGACCTGAGGTCCTTTGCCCCTCTCTCGCAGCGAGCCTGAAAATTTTTTATGAGCGTAAACCACCAAGCAGAACAATTAGGATAAAATTTACTTATTTGTGGGCTTCCATGGGAATTAAAAGCGGGGTTAAGTTGCTTTCATTTAAGTCGTATATCAGCTGGAATGGCAACATGTCGTCTTATTTGATTAAGCCCTGAATTTAATTGTGACAAACTAATTAGAATGTAAACCTTATCCAAGTTTGGCGAGCTAGCATCCATCTACACATAACTTATGCCGAGAACGTTTATGGGAGGATAACATCTCTTGTGTGTCAAGAAATTATCGTAATTTACTGCGACTTTGGGCGCGGCATATCTAACGACACAATCACAATCAGAAGTATACTTATTGACGGAAAAAAACAAACAATGGAAACACCCGTAGTGAGAAATTGAAATGGGGAAATCATTAATGATTTTAATGAATGTAAATTATACTAATATGGTCGTGATGCATAATTTTATAACATATTATGTTCTAATGCACAAATCAATTTTTTAGATTCAAAGTTTGGAAACCAAAGAACGGTTTCGACAATTGAAATATAAATCTTGTCCCCTGAAACCAAGAAAGATTAAAAAACACAACAAAGGTTGCTCTAGCGCCAAGCTATCATCTTCAGAGAGATATCTCTCTGACGATGATAGCTTTTTGTCTCTTTAAAAAAAGACATTTATCTTTTCTTTTTTTTTTTAATGTTAACTAACCAGAATTTTTCTGATTTTCAACATTGCTACTCTTCATTTCTAGTTTCTTTGGAAGCTTAGAATTCTTTGATAATTTTCACTATTCTTTAATATTTGGGCTCTGCTAAATTTTCGCCTTTTTTTGAAAATTTAACTAAAAATGCTTTACTTTTTTAAATCTTGCTCTAACGCGTTTCGATAGCCAAGCTATCATCTTCAGACACGGTTTTGGTCTTATTAGATCAGTTTGGTATATACAACCTGAATGCTGACAAATGTTTTGGCAAGTGAATAGGGAACGGAGTATTCGGGTTGGATATATCAAACTAACGAGATCTTAATGAGATTTGATCAATTTTAATAAGATCCATCTAATTACCATCGAATCGACCTTATTAAGATCGAAACAGGCCTTTGGTTTCCAACATCTAAATCTGATAATTGTTCAAGCCTATTGGTCAGTGAATTAGAACTTAGTCTTCTGGGGCTTTCCTAGAGAACAACTGCTTTGCTAAGCAGTTGTAGTTCAACTATTGGTAGTTAGGCTACCTATGATCCGCATACACGCTTATTAGAAAGCCGCATACTGCAGCCTAGGTTGCATTCTGGTCGCAAACATGTTTTGTAACTGTAGGAAATATTATATTTACTTGCGAACCATAAAATCATTTGCTATTTGGAATATTAACCCAAAGGGTACTTAAAATCTTCATCAAAATAGCGGTGGTTGCATAGGGTGATTAGGGAGAAACCGTCTATTTACAAAGGTCGTATGAGAGAGGACAAAAGTAGATAAAAAAATCTAAGTTTTTGGTCAAATATCAAGGGTTACACTCTGAAGATGATAATTGGCTATCGAAACGCGTCAGAGCAAGTTTTGTTGTGTTTTTGAATATTTCTTGGTTTCAGGGGACAAGATTTGTATTTCAATTACTGACTGCGTGATAGCAAAAGAAATATGTACTTTTTTTGCAAACATTTATTATTTTGATATTTTAGAAATGTTTCTTCTTAAATAAAATTCACAGTCAGATACTTATACTGGAAGGTTTATGGAATAATAATAGTTCAACTAAATACAATCAGCAAAATAAAGGGAAATCAATGGTCTCATGGCCGCCTAATGTAATAAATATTTTATTAGTAATAAAATCAATACTATGTTGACATTGATTACTTTTCAATGTGATGTTATCACACTGAAACATTTTCTTAAATTATCACACTTATAGACTTTTTAGTATCGTAATTTTAGGAACATTGATCGAAACGTGCGATGAGTTTAAACAATATCTGTTGCACTTCATCAGCTCCATTTCATCAAAGGCTCAGAGATTTATTTGATAAGAATAATAATATAATTAGTCAGTTCCAGGTAGACAAAAAACGATTCACAAAGAGCGATTGACAAACCAAGATCCAACGCAATCGCTGCCAGTTCATCAAAGGCTCAGAGATTTATTTGATAAGAATAATAATATAATTAGTCAGTTCCAGATAGACAAAAAACGATTTACAAAGAGCGATTGACAAACCAAGATCCAACGCGATCGGTGCCAGTTACTCCTTTCAGAATTCTAAATTTCAGTAACCTTCTGTTTAGGATTGGTAATCTGTTATAGATTGTTCCAAGCAGCGATTGTCAAACCAAGATCCAACGCAATCGCCTGACGATCCTGACGAAGCCAAAGAGGAACTATTGCACCACCAGGAAGGAACTTCTTGCGATAGTGAAGGCCGTGGAACACTTCCATAAACGTTTGTATGGGCAAGAATTCCTCATCAGACCAGATCATTCAGCGCTTTCTTGTTTACTCCGAATGAAAAACGCAGAGGGACAGACGGCTAGATGATTAGAAAAGCTCCAACAGCATCACATCATCGACCGGGATGACAGCATAACAACGCTGACGCTTTGTCCAGAAGAGCTGGTGGGGATTGCAAACACTGCAGACGAATTGAGGACCATGAGGGCATAGCGGATATAAGGGTCACGTCTGTCCAACCAGAAGATGGATGGACTGTGCTACAGAAGAGCGGGAGGTACAGAAGAGCGACGTTGATATCGAAATAAAAAGAAGCTGGAGATAGACCGGAATGGCAAGAGGTTTCCGACAGAAGTTCAGCTCTTAAGAATTTGTGGGCTCAATGGAAATCTCTCCACGTAGAGGACGGATTGCTGAAGAGAGCATGGGAAAACGCATCAACTTGCAGTTGGTGGTGCCTCAGGAGAAGATTCCATAGGTCTTGTGGGAGGTGCACAAGAGGACCTTTGGTGGACATTTAGGGATCAACAAGAAGGAGAAGATTCGGAAACGATTCTATTGGGTTAACTGTAGGGAAGACGTCGAGCGCTGGTGTCGGAAATGTGTCACCTGCGCTGTATTCAAGGGTCCTCGTACAAGAACCAAAGGGGCCCTGAAGCAGTATAATGTGGGAGCTCCATTTGAGAAAATTGCAATCGATGTGGCCGGACCATTTCCAGGATCAGACGATGGAAACAAGTACATTCTGGTGGCCGTGGATTATTTCAGTAAATGGCCTGAAGCTTACGCCATTCCGAACCAGGAAGCTACCACAGTTGCAAGGGTTCTTGTGGACAACTTTTTCTGTCAATTTGGTGTTCCCTTGAAACTACACTCGAACCAAGGAAGGAACTTTGAATCGGGGGGCTTCCAAGAGGTGTGCCGTCTTCTCGGAATAAAGAAAACTCGAACGACACCTGTCCACAGTCTGATGGAATGGTAGAAAGATTTAACTGGAGCTTGGAAGAACATCTTGCGAAGGTCGTTTCCAAGCATCAGACAGAATGGGACCGACATCTACCACTGTTTCTAATGGTCCATCGCCCGGCAACTCATGAAACCATGAGTCAGACTCCTGCAAAAGTGATCTTCGGGAGGAAACTGCGGCTTCCATATGATTTGGCATTTGGGGCACCAAGGAAAACCCCCAGAGAGACGATGGGTTTCATAGACGAATTGAGGAAAGCGATATTGAAAACGCATGCCCTGGTGCGAATGGAGATCAAATTGGCGACGGCCCGGATGAAGATAAGATATGACGTGAACGCCAACCATGGTGGTTTCAATGAGAGCGAATTGGTATGGCTATACAACCCTTAACGAAGGAAAGGAGTTTCGTCGAAGTTTACGCCATCTTGAGAAGGGCCGTACAAAGTGCTGAAGAGGATCAACAGGATCCAGCATAGTCCCAGGGCCAAGATGAAAGTGGTACACCTGAACAGACTGTGCAAATATAGTGGCGAAGTGACTGATTGGAACTGATCGGGACGATCAGTCTTAAGGGGGAGGCAGTGTAACGAAATGTAATTGTAGCATTTAGAATCTAAGAAAATTTTCTAGAAAGATCTGATGAGGGAAAGTGGCCGCGATAATGAAACGAACGACAGATAAGCATTCCAGAAATTTCGGCAAGCGATAAGCCTTATCTACTGTATTTTTCTAGAACCCAGAAGCGAAAACTATATAAGGCGGTCGCCTTTCCTTCGAGTCAGTTAGTCAGTCAGTCAGTGTAGTTAATTAGTGAGTTAGTTAGAAGTCAATAAGTGAGTTAATTATTCAGTTGTAGTATTTCGAGTTTAGTTTGGAAATAAAGTGTTTTACAATTCACCTGTTAATAATCATTTTGAGCTGATAAGCCCGCAAAAATATAATAATTATTCTTATTAGAGTGATATGTTATACGATGATATGTTATATGGTTGTCGGAGGAACAGGAAAAGGTAAGGAAGGCTTCCATGGCTTGCGTCAGTACAGGATGTACTTTTCCCGGGATTGGACCGTGTCAAAAAACTACTGAAAGTATTCAAACAGGAAAAGATTTGAAAATGGACGACGAAAGTATAGTAAAGTGCTGTACAACTTACAAATATCTAGGAACAAATAATTCCAGTAAAGGAGAAAGTGCGGAGGAAATTAGGCAGAGAATAGCGAAAGATAAAGTTTCAATAGGACACTTATATTCAATTATATGGAATAAAGATATAACAAGAAATGTAAAAAGAAGAATTAACAAAACGATAGTCGAGAGTATTGCACTATGTGGTTCAAAAGTCTGAGAAATAACAAAGAATAGTGAAGGAAAATTAAACGCCATGGAGATGGACTTTTGAAGACGCGGTTGTGGTGTGACAAAAACAGAAAGGATAAGAAATGAAAGAATTCGGGAAGAAATGGAAGTTACATCAGTGAATATTTTGGATACAATAGAAGAAAGGAGGTTAAATTGGTGTGGACATTTAAGAAGAATGCCAGATGAGCGGTGGTCGTCAATAATATTTCATTGGAAACCCCATACCCGAAAAAAAAAGAGGAAGACCAAAACTCACATGAAAAGAAGAAGTGACTCAAGCAATGGAGGACAGTTGTATGAGAGATGACGATTGGCAAGATAGAAGGAGGTGGAAGCTTGGGTGGTGTAGTTCCCACTTGCATTTAATAATAATAAAATGTTAAAAAGTCAAAAGAAGACTTTTGTTTGTTCTATTCACTCTGCCTTCACTAAATGCCAAAATCTTAAAAATTTCTGTCACTGTGTCCTAACCAGTAAACTTCAAATATTATAGCTCATCTTTGTTGGTTAGTATTTGAGATGAGCAGCTAGGAAACTCTGCCAGAGCCCACAAGTTTTGATTGAACCCCAGACAACAACGGGCGAAAATACGACATTTAAACCCAGAAGGCAACAAATTGAATTTATGCTACTAATTTGATTACTTATTTACTTATTTAAGAGAGTTTCTGAAAACGATAGAATTAATTAAATTTTAGCAAAGTGTGTTTCCATCTTTGCTAAATGTTCTATAATATTAACAATCACTAATAAATTTACAGATTGTATCTATCATTATCTAATTAATTTAAATATATTACAAACTGGGCTCAGTAAGCTTACTAAAGCACTGAATTTAACACTGCGGCGTAAAATTCTTGAAACAATTCAAAACGAGCCAATAAGGATCCGAAAATGAAAAAGGGTCAAGGATTTCCGATAGTCTTTGTGTAAGAGTTATCTACACAATGAGAAACCATTTAAGACAGTTCACCGGCAGTAATCCTAGCAATAAGTTTTTAGAATGTAGATATCCGCGACACGTAAATTCCACACTGCCACCACTAATCAATTTTTAGCATAGACTGACCGCGTGGATACAATAACCCCCAGCTTTGCAATAGATATTCCGAGCGCCACTGCACGCGTATACGATAAAATTTACGCAAGCCATCTAGACCGACTAGTAGAACTGCCACTACTTCAAGATGTTTCCCTAACGTGTTCCGTTTAAAAAACCAAAGTTGACTTTTATTCTGAAAAAACGAAGCACCCTGTATATTGCAAACTTATTTCAAATAAAAATTTAAGAGGTTTCTAGAAACTTTTTTGTTCAAAATTTTTTGTATCTATCATAATTCGAAAGATAAATAGGGGGTGCATTTATAACCACAGACCCTGTACAAATAAATTACCACAATTTGAATCTTGATCACAAAAAATTGGCTTCAAACTTGAATATTTAATTTTTGAAATTTTCATGGAACTTCAAAATTACTAGAAAAAATTAAATTAGAACAGTAAATTGTTAATGATCTTTTTTAACATTTTGATTAATTTTAATTTCGAAATTTTGAGACTCTTCTATAAATGTTCACTCTTTTTCTAAAAAATTTCAATAATTCCCACTTTAAAAGTCGAAATTATAGGAATTTTCTGAGATTTTACCAGTTCTCCAAATTCACTTTTTTTGAAAATTTCGTCTTTTTTAAAATCTGACTTTGTGCAAATTTCAGCTTGTTTATTAAAACTTCTTCCTTGGAACTTGGATCTTCTGATAAAAAAGTAAACATTTTGATACGTACCTAGAAATTTTGAAGGACTTTTTTTCTAAGTTTAAATTTTTTAAAAGGACAAAAAATGCTAGAAAATATTCTTTGTTAATTCATCTGTCTTTTTATTCTACATTTCAACTTTTTTCTCAACATTTCCACGTTTATCTCAACATTTCCACGTTTATCTCAACATTGGAAACTTCGCATTTGTTATAAAATTCGATCTTTTTTATCAAACATGACTTTTCGCAAAGACGATACAGGGAATATTTAAAGATGGCTTTAGAGATTAAAATACAACGTGTCCCTGATACCAAAAAAGATTAAAAAACACAACAAAGGTTGCTCTAACGGTTTCGACAGCCAAGAGATACTGGTATCTCTCTGAAGATGACAGCTTGGCCGTTGAAACGCGTTAGAGCAACCTTTATTGTGTTTTTAATCTTTCTTGGTTTCAAGGGACAAGATGTGTATTTCAATTTTTAAAGATAACCAAGGACCAGTCCGTTCCACCATAAAAAAATCCAAACATCGACTTTTCATTGAAACTATTCATCGTAAATTTAAAAAATACTCCATTTTAAAAAATCAGATTTCAGTTCGCAATTTAAAACATCATATTCTAGGAAAAATTCGACATTTTTAAGACAAAGCGAATTTTTTAAAAAGTCGAATTTACAGTGAAATGAATTTAGAATGAAATGAAAATTCGAGAAAAAGTCAAAATTGTGAAAAAAAGTTGTTAAAAAGTCGAAACCTTAAAAAAAGTTCGAAACGAAACTTTGAGGCAGAGTCCATTGATAATAAAATGTCTAAATTTTTAGAGGACGTGGAAATTTTGAGAAAAAATCGAACGTTTCAAAGAGTTGAAATTTGGAAAAAATCGAGTGTCTCAAAAATCTCGAAAGTTTTAAGAAGAAAGTAAATTTTTTAAATATTTACTCGAAATTGGTGCCTTTCTTTGGAGATTTCCATGTTTGGACCAGTCATCTATTTTAGAATTTTTTCTTGAAACTGACATTTATTTTAAAAGTTCAAATTTCCTTTCTTATGTAATTTTGTTTCTTTTCCTAGAAATTTTAAAGATATTAAGATGACAATTCTTTATGAAGATGAGAGTTAAAATTTCGAAATTGGATTGATATGGGAAAAATAAATCGAAATTTTATTGAAACCTTAAAAAAAAGGTTGACAAAATTGAAATCCATAAAAAAAATGTCAAATATTTAAATCTGAATTTTAAAAGAAAGCGTACGAATTCCGAGAAAAACTATAAAATTTTATTTTAGAAAAAGTTAAAATTTTGTAACATTGACTAACAAAAAGTTCCAAAAATGTCAGGTTTTTTTACTTTTATGATGAAAATTCAGGTAAATTCAAATGTTCTTCTTGGCCTTTAAATTTAAAACAAAATTCTAAATTTGTGTCAAATCAGGCTACAAGATAGTATAAGGTTTAAATAATTTTGGGCGTGAATAAATCACTACGAAGAATGTTTAATCCCCAGTGCGTGGGAACCCCCCAAGTAGCAGTTCTGATTACTTTGCTAAATTTGTTGTTCACATTCAATCAAGTTTGGATTTTTTCGGTACAAAGGGGATTCTTTGCATGGTAACACTTTTTATAGTTTGTCGTCTGCTTTTGGAAAAAGTAAATATTCGATTTATTATCAAATGTTTATTAATTTTATTTAACATTTCTACGGTCGTAGAAATGTTAAATAAAATTAATAGACATGTTTCCGACCAATAAGAGTCCACCACGAAGAATTATTATCAAATGCTATAAAACCAAAAAAATGCGCCAAGTATGGCAACTTCGTAAGAAAAATTTGATAATAAATTAGTATGATAATTTATGTAAATTCCTCAATAAATCAAGATGATTGCGAAAAATGACCACTAAATTATCCAAATTCGGTTACTAAACGAGAGATTCTAGCGTCCAAGTGGTTAAAAACCTGTAAATTATCAAATTAAACAACGCAGCGTCACATCTGCGATATTAATCTGTGATCTAAGGATCGATGACGTCACGAGCTACGTCTGCAACCGTACAAAACGAAAAACGCCTTATCGGGCTACTGTCACGGCGATGTGTAGGAAATCTAATTTAATTCCAAGGATTTTATTTACATTTTACATTAAAAGATCACACAGTTGTAAAAAAATCACTGTTTAAATATTGTTTATTTTGGTTTTTGTGCCTGGAATCCACACATTAAAGCGTTTACATCACCTACCTTGTAATATTCTCTATATTCATTCCGAAGTATTAATATTTCCATGTATGTTTTATTGGCTTTTTCTTCGGCAGTTACTCTTTTCATAATTCTAAATTTCAGTAACCTTCTATTAGGGATCAGTAACCGTGTATTAGGGATTGGCAACCTACCTTGTAATATTTGACATAACGCAATTATCGAGTTGAGCGAAAATGATTTTTGAAGCAAGTTTTAAACGATGTAATTCGCGGTTGATCCCGATTTTGAATAAATGTTTCCGCTGGTTATTTCGTTGTCGTGAATAATTATTGATATTAATTAGATTAATCACGCCAATTCAAAATTCAGAACAAGCAGACTGCTTGATTCAGAAACTAAAAGTAGGCAAATTGTCCAACAAGTGACAGATGACATTTGGAGCATAGAACCGTACGAATAGAAACGATACTGCTAGGTACGATTCGAGGACAGGGTGGCACTCATATAACCATGAGTGACAGACATTGGACATAAAATTCTTACTAATTCGGAGTTAAGGATAGTTTATTAAATTGCTCGCAACGCATTCCAGTTGGAGTTAGCGATCTCATAAACTGTGTTAATCATCGCGAATGAATGATGATGAATCAATCGTTTTCTCGCAATTTCGTCTTTTTCCCAAAATTTCTATTGTCTTTTTCACAATTTCGACTTTTTTCCTAATAGTTGATTTTCTCTGCAAAATTTTGTCCATCTCAGACATGATCAACAGTAAATATGATCAACAGAGTTATCAGTTCCATAAATATTTGGATTGATTGTCGAAAAAAGTATGTATATCTAAACATGGACAATTTTTTTTAATTTTTAATTATAACAGAAAATTTGGATAAATTTTCAAATTCATACATAAGCAAATAATTACTTTCTCTGGAAAATGTTGTCTGTTTACAAGTTTTTTAGAAATTTAGAATTTTTATTAAGATTATTAAGCGATTTTTCTCAAAATTTAAATTTTTTTAGGAAAATTTCATTCGATTTCTCGCAATTTTGTCTTTTTCTCAAAATTTCGATTGTCTTTTTCAAAATTTTGACCTTTTTCCTAACAGTCGACTTTCTTTGTAAAATTTTGTCTATTCGGAAGTTTTTTAGAAATTTCGCATTTTCCTTGAGATTATTAAGAGGTTTTTTTCAAAATCTAGATTTTTTTTAGCAAAATTTTAATCATTTTCTCCCAATTTCGTCTTTTTCCCAAAATTTCGATTGTTTTTTTTTCAAAATTTTGACTTTTTTTGTAACAACTGACTTTCTCTGGAAAATTTTGTCTGTTTGGAAGGTTTTTTAGAAATTTCGATTTTAATTAAGGTTATTAAAAGATATTTCTCAAAATTTAGATTTTTTGTTAGCAAAATTTCAATCATTTTCTCGCAATTTCGTCTTTTTCCAAAATTTCGATTGCCTTCTTTAAACTTTCGATTGTCTTTGGACGTTTTACCTAACAGTTGACTTTCTTTGGAAAATTTTGTCCATTTGGAAATTTTTTAGAAATTTCGAATTTTCAGCAAGATTAAGAGGTTATTTCAAAATATAAATTTTTTTGCAAAATTTCGACTTTTTTTCTAACAGTTGACTTTCTCTGGAAAATGTCTATTCGGAAGTTTTTTAGAAATTTGGAATTTTCATTAAGAGATTTTTCTTAAAATTTTTTATCAAAATTACAAAATAAAATAAACTTTAAAATATTAAAATTTCGTTAAAAAAACTTTTAAATTTCCAAAACAAATTAAAGAGAAAATTAAAATTTCTACAAGAAAAAATATTTTAAAGACAAAATCTTCAGGAAAAGACGAAATTTCAAAAGAATTCTTTGCATAAAATGTTTAGAGAAAAGCACAAATTTCATAGAAAAAAATCAAAATTTCGTGGACAAAAAATCGAAATTTGAAAGAAAGAAATTGAAATATCTTTTCAAAAAAGTCAAAATTGTTTGTTTTCCCCAAAATGTTGAAATTAGTATAAAGCTTTCAGGGTTTTTTTAACCATTTTTTCTCTAAAGCACTGAACTAAACACTGTGGCTTGTGATAAGTCCAAGAAGGTATCGATTTGAATCTCAATGTAGATGACGTCGATGCATCTTTTGCTAATCCTTTTAGATTAGTACGCTTTAAAATGCCAGTTCTGCTGGAGAAATACGTATCACGTAATTATTTATTTAATTGCCGATGTGGTAAAGGGGTGAAACCTTCTTAGACTTAACCATTTTTTGTCAAAACTACAAAATAAAATAAACTTTAAATTGTCAAAGTGTCGTGAAGAAACTTGACATTTTGAAAGCAAATCAGACGAACATAGAGAAATCTGGAGAAGTTGGAATTTCTAGAAGAAATTTTAAGAACACTTTCCAGAAAAATGGAAATTTCGAGAAAATTTCTTTTTATAAAATATTTAGGAAAAAATCGAAATAGAAAAAACCAATATTTTCTTAAAAAATCAACATATCTGAAAAAAACTTACAACTTTTATATACAAAATGGGATTTGGGGTAAAAATTAGAAAATACCCTTTTAACTTATTTTTTAGAGAAATAGTAAAATGCGAGATGGATTTAGATTTTTTCTTGAAATTGTAATTATTTTCTGAAAATGTTGACATTTTCAAAGAAATTTCAGTTTTTTTCTTAACATTTTAATTTCTGCTCGAAATATTGATTTCTTCCCCAAAACTTTCACAAAAATTAGTTTTTGAAAATGTGATTTTGATCAAAATTAAAAATAAAATAGGTAACTTCGTGAAAGAAACCTAAAATTTCTATAAAAAGAAATCAAAGAAAATTTAAAATTTCTATTAAAAATTGTGTAATGAAAAGTGTTCAAAAAATTTTGAGAAAAAAAACTCGTAAGCGGAATTGGGGGCGCTGCAGTTCCACAGTGCCTATAGGCCAGCCGCCACTGATCTGAAGGATTTGAAGGATATTCGTTTTCAGGTAAAATAAAGACCATAGACAATTTATACAATAGAAAGAATTTGTTTTGAACCGAGAAGAATTTTTCATTTAGTATTCAAAAATAAATTAGTAAAACTGTAGCAGTAAGCAGACGGCGTTTCTGATGTGATATTTCAGGAAAGGTATTATTTCAAGCCTGAGAAATTATTTATAGCAGGTCCATTAAAAGAGCAAACACAGACATTGGAGGAAATACTTATTTACTTATTTAAAGAGGATTTATGGCCCGAGCGCCTACAAATTGCCACTATTTTTCGTTATTTGAACGAATAGAATTTTCCAACAATCTTGATGAATAAATTTGTTAAAATAGCTCCAGTGAACGATGTGTATTTTTGGAATAATTAAATCATAACAAAAAAAAGTTTATGTACGGTTTACCAAACATGGTTCAAATCCGCCACTAGTCCTTAAAAAGTATGAATTACTTCTTTAAAAATTTAACTTCAACAGGACAATGCATTAGTGTTAGATATCGATTCAGCTCAGCAGAGCTCGAATTAAAATCTGCTATTGGCAGCTGATTTTCTTATTAGGTAAGTTTATTCACTCTTTGTTCTAATGAGCCAGGCGAAGCCTTCACTAAAGTTTTATGGTCGATATCAAGTGAATATTCTTTCAAGATTAAAAGCTACACTTCGCCGTTGGTGCCGGAAAATTAAATGGGGCTGCTTAAATTTAAATTAAATGGTTACAAATTTGATTTTATAATGTAGCGTTTTGCATTACTAAATTATTCAATTTGGCGTCTATCTGCTATTAAATCCAAAAGGTTGATGCAATTTTCCTTGCTCCTTTGATTACTTCAGAAATTTTGTCGTAAAATTGATTCTTTTTTTTTTAATTGCGTGCTGTATATTTTAAAATCAATGTGTTATTACGCGTTAATGTTCGTTTGTTAGATACCGTGATCTCAAAACACTTTATTTAAACAAATAAGACACATGTACAACAATGAGTAGCATTACTGAATAAACTCTCCATACTGCATACAGTATGGTGATTGTTGATTCATAAATCAGAAATCACCATCCGGTTGCACTAGGTACTTCTTCGCGAAATTTTCATTCAGGAAAGGTCTAGGAGATGCCAGTATCTAGCCATCTGCAAATGAGTCACAGAAATTTCTTTATTCAAATTAAGATATTTTTATCATTTATTTTTTTTTTTTTTGGTTATCTTGGTTATCTTCAAAAATTGAAATACAAAACTTGTCCCTTGAAACCAAAAAAGAATAAAAAACACAACAAAGGTTGCAACCTTTGTTGTGTTTTTTAATCTTTCTTGGTTTCAGGGGACAAGTTTTGTATTTCAATCATTTAGTTATGTGGATGCACAAACCTTGTCCCCTGAATCAAGAAAAATTAAAAAACACAACATAATGCCTTTCGATAGCAAAGCTATCATCTTCAAAGAGATACTGAAGGCGAATTCCAATGACTTTTTTTGCTCACTAAAAAATTACCTGCAAAGTAATAAATTTAATATTTACCCAACAACAAACACTGACCCCATATCTTAAATAGCTTGGGGCAGCATTTCCCAAATTTTTTTTGTCACGACCCCGTTATTTTTATGCTTTTCCTCCGTAACTCATTAAAATATTTTTTGACTACTTTCTCCTGAAAATTTCGACCATATTTTGAGATTAGAAGTCGAAATTTCGTCTTTTTTTTTCTAGAATTTTAATTTTATTTTCTCAAAATTTCGACTTTGATGCCAAAATTTTGCCTCAAAATCCTCGAAAGTTTGACTAATTTCTCTTTAATCTTAAAACTGGATTTTTTCATCATGCTGAGCTTCTCAAATTTCGGTACTTTTCTGACATTTTTTTGAGTAGATTTAATTCTTTAAATTTGTCGACGTTGGAAACTTTATTTTTTCAAAATTTCGATTGAAATCTTGCCATTTTGAATTTAGAAGTCGAAGTTGAACGAAAACTATGGAGAATATTGAACACTGGGTCAAACTTTTGAGAGAAAACATACAATGATGAAACTTTTCTTTTTTACGTTTCTTTTTTAGTTCGCTTTTTTTTGGTGGAACGGACTGGCCCTTGGGGTTATCTTCAGAGAGATACTAAAAAAAAAATTGAAATATGAATCTTGTTCCCTGAAACCGAGAAAAATTAAAAAACACAACAAAGGTTTCTATAACGCATTTCGACAGCCAATCTATCATCTTTAGAGAGATACTAAAAAAAAGACATTTTTTCAAGTAGATTTAATTCTTTATATTTGTCGACGTTAGAGACTTTATTTTTTGAAAATTTCGATTAAAATCTTGCCATTTTGAATTTCGAAGTCGAAATTGAAAAAAAACTATGGAGAATATTGAACATTGGGTTAAACTTTTGAGAGAAAACATACAATGATGAAATTTTTCTAAAAAAAATTGAAATTTCTTTTCTTTTTTAGTTCGCTTTTTTTTCGGTGGAACGGGCTGGTCCTTGGTTATCTTCAAAAATTGAAATACAAATCTTATCTCCTGGAATCAAGAAAGATTAAAAAACACAACAAAGGTTTCTCTAAGGGGTTTCGATAGCCAAGCTATCATCTTCAGAGAGATACTAAAAAAATATTAAAATACGAATTTTGTTCCCTGAAACCAAGAAAAATTAAAAAAACACAACAAAGGTTGCTCTAACGCGTTTCGACAGCCAAGCTATCATCTTCAGAGAAATACTAAAAAAAAGCCATTTTTTCAAGTAGATTTAATTCTTTATATTTGTCGTCGTTAGAGACTTTATTTTTTAAAAATTTCGATTGAAATCTTGCTTTTCGAAGTCGAAATTGAAAGAAAACTATGGAAAATATTGAACATTGGGTCAAACTTTTGAGAGAAAACATAAAATTCTCCATAGTGGACTCTTATTGGTCGGAGACATTATGTTTATTAATTTTATTTAACATTTCTGCAACTCAGTTTAAAAATATTTAAATTTTTATTGTTTGTTGACAATATTCTAAACCAGTTTTCAAAAACTGTTTAAGAATATTGTCAACAAACAATAAAAATTTAAATATTTCCAAACTGGATCGCAGAAACGTTAAATAAAATTAAAAAACAAAACATAAAATGTAAAACTTTTCTAAAAAATTGAAATTTCGTTTCTTTTTTAGTTCGTTTTTTTTTGTGAAACAGACTGGTCCTTGGTTATTTTCAAAAACTGAAATACAAATCTTGCCCCTTGAAACCAAGAAAGATTAAAAAACACACGAGAGCCAAGCTATCATCTTCACTCAAAAAAAAAAGATGATAGCTTGGCTGTCGAAACGCATTAGAGCAACGTTTGTTGTATTTTTTAAGCTTTTCTGCTTTCAGGGGACAAGATTTGTATTTCAATTTTTTTAGTCCGCCTTTCTTCTAAAGATTTTGACTTTAAAAGTCGTAAGGTTCTTTTTTAGATTTTTTATTAATTAGAGTTGAAATGTCATTTTCTTTTTGTTTTTTTCTAACACAAACGTTTAGTTATTTTATTTTTAAAACTTCTCCTCTAAAGTTAAACTCGTATTTTTCTTAAAGCCAAGCCAATGTTGGATCCGCGTTGAAATTGAAATTGATATTTTACAAACTTTTAGTGAAAATAGAATTTTTTTTAAATCTACTATATTTTCAGAAATAGTTGAAATTTGAGAAACACTCAAATTCTGAGGGCAAGCCTTTCAAAAAACGCCGAATTTTCCAAAAAAAGTTGATTACATAAAAAAAAGTCAAAATTAAAAAAAGTTGAATTTTTTTAAAGTCAACATTTGTAAAAAGTTGATTTCGAGAAAGCCAAAATGTAAAAAAGTTAAAATTTTCTGCATAAATATTCAAAAAAACTCAAAATTTTGAAATGTCATTTTCTTTAGCAAATTTACAAACAAGTTTCGAAAAACAAGAAAATTGATATTCAATCTTGTCCCCTGAAACCAAGAAAGATTAAAAAATACAACAAAGTTTGCTCTAACGCGTTTCGTCAGCCAAGATATCCTCTTCAAAGATCAGTATCAGATCAGATTCAGTATCTTTCTGAAGATGATAGCTTGGCTGTCGAAACGCGTTAGAATAACCTTTGTTGTGTTTTTTAATCTTTCTTGGTTTCAGGGGACAAGATTTGTATTTCAAATTTTTTTAGTTCGCCTTTTTTCTAAAGAGTTTGAGTTTAAAAATTCGTAAGATTCTTTTCCAAATTTTTTATTAATTAGAGTTGAAATATCATTTTCTTTTTTTTAATCTAACACAAACGTTCACTTATTTTATTTTTGAAGCTTCTACCCTAAAGTTAAACTTGTCTTTTTCTTAAAACCAGGCCAATGTTGACTACAATTTTTCTCAACGTTGAAACTGAAATTGATATTTTACAAACTTTTAGCGAAAATTGAAAATGTTTTAAATCCACGATATTTTCAGAAATAGTTGAAATTTGAGAAATACTGAGGGTAAGCTTTTCAAAAAATGCCGAATTTTTGAACAAAAGTTGACTACATACAAAAAAGTCGAAATTAAAAAAGGTTGAATTTTTTTGAGGTCAACATTTGCAAAAAGTTGATTTCGAGAAAGTCAAAATGTACAAAAGTCAAAATTCTCTGTCTAAATATTCAGGGAACTCAAAATTTCGAAAAGTCGATTTTTTTAAGAAAATTTACAAAATTCGAAGAAAAGTAGAAATTTTAAAAATTTAAATACAAATCTTGTCCTCTGAGAAACCAAGAAAAATTGAAAAACACAGCAAGGGTTGCTCTAACGCGTTTCGACAGCCAAGCTATCATATTCAGAGATCAGTATCAGTATCTTTCTGAAGATGATAGCTTGGCTGTAGAAACGCGTTAGAGCAACCTTTGTTGTGTTTTTAATCTTTCTTGCTTTCAGGGGACAAAATTTGTATTTCAGTTTTTTAATATAACCAAGGACCAATCCGTTCCAAAAGAAAAAATTGATTTCGAGAAAGTCAAAATGTACAAAAGTCAAAATTCTCTGTCTAAATATTCAGAAAACTCAAAATTTCAAAATGTCGATTCTTTTTAAGAAAATTTACAAAGTTCGAAGAAAAGTAGAAATTTTAAAAATTTAAATACAAATCTTGTCCTCTGAGAAACCAAGAAAAATTGAAAAACACAGCAAGGGTTGCTCTAACGCGTTTCGACAGCCAAGCTATCATATTCAGAGATCAGTATCAGTATCTTTCTGAAGATGATAGCTTGGCTGTAGAAACGCGTTAGAGCAACCTTTGTTGTGTTTTTAATATTTCTTGCTTTCAGGGGACAAAATTTGTATTTCAATTTTTTAATATAACCAAGGACCAATCCGTTCCAAAAGAAAAAATTGATTTCGAGAAAGTCAAAATGTACAAAAGTCAAAATTCTCTGTCTAAATATTCAGGAAACTCAAAATTTCGAAATGTCGATTCTTTTTAAGTAAATTTACAAATTTCGTAAAAAGTAGAAAATTTAAAAATTTAAATACAAATCTTGTTCTCTGAGCAACCAAGAAAAATTAGAAAACACAGCAAGGGTTGCTCTAACGCATTTCGACAGCCAAGCTATCATATTCAGAGATCAGTATCAGTATCTTTCTGAAGATGATAGCTTGGCTGTCGAAACGCGTTAGAATAACCTTTGTTGTGTTTTTTAATCTTTCTTGGTTTCAGGGGACAAGATTTGTATTTCAAATTTTTTTAGTTCGCCTTTTTTCTAAAGAGTTTGAGTTTAAAAATTCGTAAGATTCTTTTCCAAATTTTTTATTAATTAGAGTTGAAATATCATTTTCTTTTTTTTAATCTAACACAAACGTTCACTTATTTTATTTTTGAAGCTTCTACCCTAAAGTTAAACTTGTCTTTTTCTTAAAACCAGGCCAATGTTGACTACAATTTTTCTCAACGTTGAAACTGAAATTGATATTTTACAAACTTTTAGCGAAAATTGAAAATGTTTTAAATCCACGATATTTTCAGAAATAGTTGAAATTTGAGAAATACTGAGGGTAAGCTTTTCAAAAAATGCCGAATTTTTGAACAAAAGTTGACTACATACAAAAAAGTCGAAATTAAAAAAGGTTGAATTTTTTTGAGGTCAACATTTGCAAAAAGTTGATTTCGAGAAAGTCAAAATGTACAAAAGTCAAAATTCTCTGTCTAAATATTCAGGGAACTCAAAATTTCGAAAAGTCGATTTTTTTAAGAAAATTTACAAAATTCGAAGAAAAGTAGAAATTTTAAAAATTTAAATACAAATCTTGTCCTCTGAGAAACCAAGAAAAATTGAAAAACACAGCAAGGGTTGCTCTAACGCGTTTCGACAGCCAAGCTATCATATTCAGAGATCAGTATCAGTATCTTTCTGAAGATGATAGCTTGGCTGTAGAAACGCGTTAGAGCAACCTTTGTTGTGTTTTTAATCTTTCTTGCTTTCAGGGGACAAAATTTGTATTTCAGTTTTTTAATATAACCAAGGACCAATCCGTTCCAAAAGAAAAAATTGATTTCGAGAAAGTCAAAATGTACAAAAGTCAAAATTCTCTGTCTAAATATTCAGAAAACTCAAAATTTCAAAATGTCGATTCTTTTTAAGAAAATTTACAAAGTTCGAAGAAAAGTAGAAATTTTAAAAATTTAAATACAAATCTTGTCCTCTGAGAAACCAAGAAAAATTGAAAAACACAGCAAGGGTTGCTCTAACGCGTTTCGACAGCCAAGCTATCATATTCAGAGATCAGTATCAGTATCTTTCTGAAGATGATAGCTTGGCTGTAGAAACGCGTTAGAGCAACCTTTGTTGTGTTTTTAATATTTCTTGCTTTCAGGGGACAAAATTTGTATTTCAATTTTTTAATATAACCAAGGACCAATCCGTTCCAAAAGAAAAAATTGATTTCGAGAAAGTCAAAATGTACAAAAGTCAAAATTCTCTGTCTAAATATTCAGGAAACTCAAAATTTCGAAATGTCGATTCTTTTTAAGTAAATTTACAAATTTCGTAAAAAGTAGAAAATTTAAAAATTTAAATACAAATCTTGTTCTCTGAGCAACCAAGAAAAATTAGAAAACACAGCAAGGGTTGCTCTAACGCATTTCGACAGCCAAGCTATCATATTCAGAGATCAGTATCAGTATCTTTCTGAAGATGATAGCTTGGCTATAGAAACGCGTTAGAGCAACCTTTGTTGTGTTTTTAATCTTTCTTGCTTTCAGGGGACAAGATTTGTATTTCATTTTTTTTTAGTATCTCTCTGAAGATGTTAGCTTGGCTATCGAAACGCGTTAGAGAAACCTTTATTAGGTTTTTTAATCTTTCTTGGTTCCAGGGACCAAGATTTGTATTTCAATTTTTGAAGATAACAAGGACCAGTCCGTGCCACAAAAAAAAATTGAAGTTAAAATTTCGAGAAAAAGTCGAAATGTTGACAAAAATTGCAACTTGAAAATAGTGGAAATATTGAATGTCGAATTTTTTTAATAAATCGATATTTAAAAGATATTTCGGTAAGAAGGCGAAAATTTGAAATCAAAATTCTTACAAACAAGTCGAAATTTAGAAATAATGTGAATTAAATGTCGAAATTTCAAAAAGTCAAAGTTTTCAGGAAGTCTAAATTTTTTAAAAAAGTCGGAACGTTCATAAAAGTCGAATTCTTTAAAAAAGAGTAAAAATAATATCAGATTATTTTTAAAAAAATCCACCTTTTGAAAAAAGTCGAAATTTTCGTTAAAAAAATTTAAAAAAGTTTTGAAAAGAATAAAAATAGTGTTAAAAAATCATCATTTCGAGGAAAGTCAGATTGTTTACAAAAATCCACATAATTAAAAAAAAAGAAATTTTCGTTAAAAAAGTTTTCAATACAAGGTACAATAAAAGTTGAGATTTCAAGACAGAGGACGAAATTTAGAGAATAAGTCGAATATTTAAAAATAAAGTGAATAATTCGAAAAAAAAAGCAAAATGTTGAATCAAAATCTTCAAAATAAATAAAATTTTTCAAAAAAGCCAAAATTTTGAAAAAATAGAAATTTTTTAAATAAACAAATGACAAAGGTCGAAATTTTGAAATATCAGGGCTGGCAGTAGCTGGTATGGAAAACATTTTTTCGAATTTTGAATTGACTCGAACTAGAATTTGAAAAAAACCAGAAAACTTGTATTTACGTTTTAGTGTTTAAATCAAAAAATAAATCAAAAAACCAAGATATATTTGATATACGTCATTGATATCATTAAAAATATCTTATTTGGCAGTCCTACAAGTTCTAGAAAATGTCGAAATTAAAAAAAAAGTCTAAATTAATTTAAAAAAATAAATCAATCAAAAAATTCGAAAAATGCAGAACTTTTGAAAAAGTATCATTTTCGAGGCCTGAATTGTCGAAAAACTCGATTTTTTTTTTAAGAAAAGATCCACATTTCATATTAGAAATGTCCAAATTAAAAAAAACCAAATCTTGTTTTAGAAAATGCCAAAATTAAAAAAAAATTGAATTTACAATAGATTTGAGTTTTGATAAAAGTCCAATTTTTAAAAAATGTAAAACTTTAGTAAGAAAATCGAAATTTCTGGAAAATTTCGAAAGTTCTTAAAAATATACAATTTAAAGAAAAGACTGTGTATAAATTTTAACTTAAAATTTCAAGAAAAGGTCAAAATTTTGAAAAAAAAGTATTATTTAATGGTCCTTGTTTTCGAAAGAGGGATTTTTTTAAAGTCGAAATTTCAAAACAGATGGCGAAACCAATATTTTTGTATTTTTTTTAAAGTAAAGCTTACATTTTGAAGTTTTTGGCACATATTTAAATCATTGACATTTTCAAACTTTACCTCATGAAATTCTTTAATATTTATAAATATTAAACTTTATTAATGCTTGCTAGCATAACAACGGCTAAACAAATTGCTGGTATGACCGCCGATGATGCAGTGATGCGAAACCTGGTCCGGTGTTAGCAAATATTTATCGAAAACCTAGTGGAATTTTTTGTGTTGCGTTGCGTTTTTATCGTTAATAAAATTTAATAGTTATGAACAAGTTTAAATCAACAAAACCTAATTTTCCAAAAAAAATCGAAATTTACCAAGAGAACGAGATTTCAAAAAAAAATCGAAATTTTGAATAAAGATCGAAAATATTAAATAGGAGTCAATATTGAGATTTCATTTGTCATATGAGAACAAGGTCATATCAGTTCAAGATCATACGAGATTAAGATCACTAGAGGTTAAGATTAGTAGAGTTTAAGATCACGTGAGCTCAAGATCACATGATATCAGAGATAAGTTGGTTCAAGACTAGGTAGGTCTAAGGTTACGTGAGTTCGAGGGCATGTGAGCTCAAGATGACATTAATTTAAGGTCACACGCGGTCAAGGTCGTATTAGGTCAGAATCACGTGAGCTCAAGGTCACCTGAGCTCCGAATTAGGTTAGCGTGTGTTCAACGTCACCTTAACTCGAGGCCACGTAAGTTCAAGATCACGTTAACCCAAGGTCAATTAAGCTCATAAATCTAGCTTAACATTACGTGAGTTCAACGCCACCTGATCTCAAAATTACATGAGTTCAAGGTCACGTATGGTCAAAATCACGTGTGACCATGGACACGCGTGGTCAAGGCCACACAAGGTCAAGGTCACATGAGATCAAGGTCAGGCGGGGTCAAGGTCACATGAGGTCAAGGTCACGCGCAGTCAAGTCTAAATTTATTAAAAAAATAAATTCAATCAGTAATTCGAAAAAAAGCAGAACTTTTAAAAAGTCGTCATTTTTGTGGCTTGAATTATCGAAAAATTCGAAACTTTAAAAAAAAAAAGATTTATATTTCATATTAAAAATGTCCAAATTGAAAAAAAGCCACATCTCGTTTTAGAAAATGCCGAAATTTAAACAAAAAATTGATTTTACAAAAAATTCGAATTGATAAAAGTGGAATTTTTAAAAAACCAGATTTTTAGTAAGAAAATCGAAATTTCTGGAAAATTTCGAAAGTTTTTTAAAAATATACAATTTAAAGAAAAGACTTGTACAAATTTTCACTCAGAATTTCAAGAAAAGGTCGAAATTTAAAAAAAAAAATCTGATCCTTACTTTCGAAAAAGGAATTTTTTTTTAAAGTCGAAATTTCAAAATAGATAACGAAACCAATATTTTTGTATTTTTTTTTTAAATTAAATTTGACATTTTGAAATTTTTAGGACAAGTTTAAATCAACAAAATGGAATTTAAAAAAAAATCGAAATTTACTGAAAAGAGAACGAAATTTCGAAAAAAAATTGAAATTTTGAATAAAGATTGAAAATATTAGATAGAATTCAATATTGAGATTTCATTTGTCATATAAGGCAAGGTCATATCAGTTCAAGATCATACGAGGTCAAGATCACTAGAGTTTAAGATCACTAGAGTTTAAGATCACTAGAGTTTAAGCTCACGTGAGCTCAAGATCACATGGTATCAGAGACACGTTGGTTCAAAATTAGGTAGGTCTAAGGTCACATGAGGTTGAGGTCATGTGAGCTCAAGATCACATTAGTTTAAGGTCACACGCGGTTAAGATCGTATTTGGTCAGAATCAAGGTCAGCTGAGTTCAGAATTAGGTTAGCCTGTGTTTAACGTCAGGTCAGCTCAAAACCACGTAAGTTCAAGGTCACGTTAACACAAGGTCAATTCGGTTCATAAGGCTAGCTTAAGATCACGCGAGTTCAACGTCACCTGATCTCAAGATTAATGAGCTCAAGGTCACGTAGAGTCAAGGTCACATGCGGCCAAGGTCACGCTGGGTCAAGGTCACGCGCGCTCAAGGTCGCACACAGTCAAGGTCGCATGCGGCCAAGGTCACACAAGTCAAGGTCACACTAGGTCAAGGCCACGCGCGGTCAATGTCACGTGCACTCAAGGTCACCTTGGAGCAAGGTCACGCACGGTCAAGGTCATAGTATGTCAAGGTCACCTATGGTCAAGGTCACCCGCGGTCAAGGTCACGTAAGGTCATACGTAGTCAATGCCACATAAGGTCAAGGTCGCGCACGGACAAGACCATGTGCGATCAAGGTCACGTGAGTTTAAGGTCATGTGAGGTCTAGGTCGTGTTAGCCCAAGGTCAATTGAGTTCAGGATAAGGTTACCTCAAGATTGCATGTGCTCTAAAGTTACATTACCTCAAGGCCGCGTGAGTTCAAGAACGCGTAAACTTAAAGTCACTTATTTGAAGGTCTAGTTAGCTCAAGATCATGTGAACTCGATATCACCTGAGCTCAATGTCATATGGACTTTGATGTCATTTGAACTCAAGGTCGCATAAGAAAAACGTAGCGTAAGGCAAAATTTCCCTTAAAGTTTTGTCTCAAAATTCTGACAGAAATGTTCTTTTGTTATAAGAAATAAAAATTTAAGATTAATTAGGAAATTGATCGTAAATTTTCATTTTAGCTTAAGGTCGATATTAGCTCAAGGTCGATTGAGTTCAGGATAAAGTTAGCTCAAGATTGCATAGTTTAAAAGTTACATTACCTCGAGGCCGCGTGAGTTCAACAGTTCAAGAACGCGAAGGTCTTGTTAGCTGAAGGTCATGTGAACTCGATATCGCCTAAGCTCATGAACTCTGATATCACTTGAACTCAAGGTCGTATAAGAAAAACGTAGCCTGAGGCAAAATTTCTCTTAAAAAGTTTTATCTCAAAATTCTGACAGAAATCAATGTTCTCTCGTTAAAAGCAATGACAATTTAAAAGATCAATTAGAAAATTGAGCTTAAACTTTCATTTTAGCTCAAAGTCGATGTTAGCTCAAGATCTATTGAGTTCAGGATAAGGTTAGCTCAAGATTGCATGTGTTCAAAAGTTACATTACCTCGAGGCCGCGTGAGTTCAAGGGCGCGTAAACCTAAAGTAACTGCATTTGAAGGTCTTGTTAGCTCAAGGTCATGTTAACTAGATATCGCTTGAGTTCAAGGTCATATGAACTCTGATGTCACTTGAACTCAAGGTCATATAAATTCTGATGTCACATGAACTCAAGGTCGTATAAGAAAAACGTAGCGTGAGGCAAAATTTCTCTTAAAAAGCTTTATCTCAAAATTCTGACAAAAATTCATGTTCTTTTGTTATAAGAAATAAAAATTTAAGATCAACTAGGAAATTGATCCTAAATTTTCATTTTAGCTAAAGGTGGATGTTAGCTCAAAGTCGATGTTAGCTCAAGGTCGATTGAGTTCAGAATAAGGTTAGCTCAAGATTGCATGTGTTCAAAAGTTACATTATCTCGAGGTTGCTTGAGTTCAAGGTCGCGTAAACCGTAACTCACTGTCTTTGAAGGTCTTGTTAGTTCAAGGTCATGTGAACTCGATATTGCCCGAGTTCAAGGTCATATGAATTCTGATGTCACTTGAACTCAAGGTCATATAAATTCTGATGTCACATGAACTTAAGGTCGTATAAGAAAAACGTAGCGTGAGGCAAAATTTCTCTTAAAAGCTTTATCCCAAAATTCTGACAGAAATTCATGTTCTTTTGTTATAAGAAATAAAAATTTAAGATCAATTAGGAAATTGATCCTAAATTTTCATTTTAGCTAAAGGTTGATGTTAGCTCAAGGTCGATTGAGTTCAGAATAAGGTTAGCTCAAGATTGCATGTGTTCAAAAGTTACATTACCTCGAGGTTGCTTGAGTTCAAGGTCGCGTAAACCCTAACTCACTTTCTTTGAAGGTCTTGTTAGCTCAAGGTCATGTGAACTCGATATCGCCCGAGTTCAAAGTCATATGAACTCTGATGTCATTCGAACTCAAGGTCATATGAACTCTGATGTCACTTGAACTTAAGGTCGTATAAGAAAAACGTAGCATGGGGCAAAATTTCTCTTAAAAAGTTTTATCTCAAAATTATGACAGAATCTAATGTTCTTTTGTTATAAGAAATGAAAATTTAAGATCATTTAGAAAATTGATTTTAAATTTTCATTTTTTACGCCTTTCTTATCTGAAGACGATTGATACCAATCATTGGGTTTGGGTAAATGATTTAAAATTTACAAATTTGAATTAAAATGTTTTAAAGTATTTGAATTTATGTTTATTAATTTCATTTAACATTTCTACGACCCAGTTCGGAAATATTTAAATTTTTATTGTTTGTTGACAATATTCTAAAACAGTTTTTGAAATATGACTACGTGATAACTAAATTTATTTCAAACGTCACTTCATTACAGTTGACAAAGTATAGGTTAATTTATTTTATATAGAATAGAAAAAATGAAAAATTGAAGACCAAAATTAAATATGAAAAAAATATTTAAAAAATTGTTTTTTTGGTAAATTATGAAAATATAAGAATATAAAAAATGTAAAAAAGGTTGTAGCACTGGACATCGATGTCTCGATCATTTGAGCTCGTCAACAGTGCATAACATAGAAAGGAACAATGAGAAAGAAGTACTTAAAAATAAAAAA
The DNA here is from genome assembly GCA_028583605.1 of Dastarcus helophoroides. Taxonomy (NCBI): domain Eukaryota; kingdom Metazoa; phylum Arthropoda; class Insecta; order Coleoptera; family Bothrideridae; genus Dastarcus; species Dastarcus helophoroides. The sequence continues at coordinate 3,642,225 of CM053325.1, forward strand.
AATTAATACATGAAAAAATTTTTAACACGAATAGACGTTTTATTAATAATTTGCGATGGTAAAAATTTAAATTTTTCCGACCAATAAGAGTCCACTATGAAACGAATTTATTTAGTTTTATTCTTAAATATAATTACTAGTTAATATTGAAATACAAATCTTGTCCTCTGAAACCAACAAATAATAAAAAACGCAACAAGGGTTGCTCTAACGTGTTTCGACAGCCAAGATATCATATTTATAATGAGTATCTCTCTAAAGATAATAGCGTAACGCAATGTAAAAAGATGAAATATGATTTAGAATAGAATTTTAGAATTTAGTAAATAAAAAAAAGTTTCTAGAAGGATCTGATAAGGGGAAAGCGGCCGCGATAACGAAACAAATGGCAGATAAGCGTTCCAGAAATTTGGGCAAACGATAAGCCTTATCTGCCGAAAAGTTCTAGAAGCCGGGGGCCAAACCTATAAAAGGCGGTCAGTTTTCCCTCGAGTCATTCAGTTAGAGTCAGTGTAATTAGTGAGTTAGTAGAAGTTAATAATAAGTGAGTTAATTGTTCAATTGTGATGATCCAAGTTAAGTTTGGTAATAAAGTGGTGTAATCCACACGTTGTAATCAATTCGATAAGCCCGTAACAATAGCTTGGCTGTCGAAACGCGTTAGAGCAACCTTTGTTGTGTTTTTTAACCCTTCTTGGCTTCAGGGGACAGGATTTGTATTTTAATTTTTAAAGATAACCAAGATAACCAGTTCGTTTCACAAAAAAAAATGCAGTGTGACTTAAAGCGAGGGTTGCAAATCAGAAGTTCTTCTAATCACACACAAAAAAAACATTATATTGCACCTTAAGAAACTCGGTTTTAAAAACTCTGTTCTTATTTCTCGGTGATTTCAGCTTGTTTGTGGTATATCTAAAGTTAATAGACTGTATAAAGTAGTTTAGAATGGTTTCCATTTCTGCTTCACCTCAATTGTGTCCTTATATTTCCCTCGGCGGAAATAAGGTCTATCAATCTTTTTAACTAAACATGAGATGTTGGTGGCGTTAACTTTTTCCTTGTTCTCGTCCTATGCAAATTTAATAAAATTACTCACATGTGACTACAGTAAATTATGCGTGTAGAGGGCGAAGAATACCAAAATTGGAAATTGTACAACGATACATTTCTCGAATGTACAATTTCTTTGGTAATTTCACTTCAATATGAGTACATTCAAATTTATATAACGTATCTTTGGTTCCATAAATTCATTTATAATGATCCTAAGACGTCATATAATCAATCGATTGAATATACTGTGGCGAAATGTAAATTATAGAATTTAGTACGTAAGAGAATTTTCTTGAAAGATCTGATAAGGGGAAAGCGGCCGCGATAACGAAGCAAACGGCAGATAAACGCTACAGAAATTTCGATAAACCTTATGGGCAGGATTTTTCTAGAACTTGGGAGCCAAAACTGTATACGGCGTTGGCTTTTCCCTCGAGTCACTTAGTTAGCGTCAATGCAGTTAATGAGTGAGTTAGCAGTTCGAAGTCAATAAGTGAGTTCATTATTGAGTTGTAGTGTTCCGAGTTTAGTTTAGAAATAAAGTTGGTATTATTCAATTCACGTATTAATCAATTCGAACCGATAGCACGCAACAATACAAATAATAAAAATCAGCTCATTCTCACTAGTGGTGTAAAATTTTATGTTGTAGTTCTGTTAAGTATTGAGGTCAATAACTGAATAATTTAATAGACAATTCAAGTCAAACTAGAAGATTATAATAACGCTATTGTGTGGATTGTTTGTTATTATGTTCAGTTACCTGGGGGACTAGTTTTCTGCTCTTGTCTTTTTAGGGAAAATTACATGACTATATATAATCCCACTGTCTGGGACTGAAAAGGAAACAAGTTTACATATTGTGTGTGCTTGTCCAAACCTTGCCAGATACAGCTATACAGTAGGCAAACATTGAGAACAGATCTGGAAGGAACGAAAGTAGATTCGTAAAGATCTGTAAAGGTCTGGTAGTATAGGATACAAATATGTATTTGGTATTGGTCGAAATTCGACCATAAGCGATGCTAGTATTGAATAATTTCATAAAGTAAGGATTAGGCATAAATAATTTAAAAAAAAAGCATAAATAAATAAATTGTAGAGTCAAATAACAGTTCGAACATATGGCAGTTGCACAAAGAGCCACTGATAGCGACTATTTCAAGACGAAATTTCCTATTATTTAATACAGTCACTAGGCCACACAAAACGTGACTGAGAAATGCGAGTCGACAGCTTTATATCCAGAACGTGATTTGGAAATTTTGTGGCTGTATGTAATCGAATAAAACCTTCATTTTCGGTAACCTAAACGAGAGTATTTGAACAAGGGAAATTGCGAGATTGGCTGCATATTACAAGCTTTACTGACTCATTTTAAATATGGTTGAAATTCGACCTGGGGCTGTCTAGACCCCTAAAATGGAAACATTATGAGGTCTTATAATTTTTTTTTTTTAAATATAATTTTTGATATTTACTATTTCAATATCATTTTCCACATGCAATGAAATGTTAACAATTTGGCAAGTTATGGTTCCATAAATCATGGAAAAGAATTTAACGAGATGAGAATCTGCATAATTTATAAATTAGATTAGTTTTATACGTCACGGCGGTTGCTAGAGCGAATATGTAAATTTCTTATAACTCCTCGATTTGCACCAAAATTCACCCGTTAAGAGAATGTATAACTTTTAAAGAAGTTTTTCTCTGAAATTTCAGCGGACATTTTACGATTTTAAATTGACTTCAAACCTAACTTGATTTAGCACATTCTTCGATCTATTAAGCAAATGACGCCGCTTTCCCTCAATTTGGCCAAGGAAATCTTTATAATTCAATTTAAGTTAGAAAACCAAAAGAAAATTACGCATTTTAAAATCGATTGTGACTTTCAGAAAGTAACACATATCCTTGAAAATTTATTTCATTTCAGAAAGAAAGATTTTTTTTGGTGGGACTGGTCCTTGGTTATCTTCAGAAATTAAAATACAAAACTTGTCCCCTTCTTCGTTTCAGGGGACAAGTTTTGTATTTCAATTTTAGAAAGAAGGAAGGCGAAATTTTAAATAACCAAATCCGAAATCATACAAAATTAGTTTACATTTCGAGCCGAAACATGGTCGATTAACTCCTTTTGAAAATTACAACTGCACTTTTTAATAAGTTTGGTATTTTCACAAAATCTTCTTCGACTTTTATAAAAAGTTTGAGTTTTTTTTAAATTTCGAATTGTTTATAATAATCTGGATTTTTTTTAAAAATTTCAATTTTTTATGACAATTTCAACAGTTTTCAAAATTTCAACCTTCAATTTGCTTAAAATGTTAATTTCTTTTTCAAAATTGAGGATTTTTTAAAAATTTTGACCTTTTTAAAATCTGTTAATTTTTAAAATTCCTAGTTTTGGAATTTTCTAAACATTTCACCTTTTAGCAAAAGCTTTGGAATTGTTTTAAAATTTCGATTTTTTTCAAATTGTGGATTATTTTTTCCTAATTCTGACTTTATTTTAAAATTTCAACTATTTTGAAGATTCAGATTTTTTCAAATCACATTTTTTTTAAATTTCACCTATTTTTAAAATTTGTGACTATTTAAATCCTTCCTTTTTCGAAATTGCATTTTTTTAAGTTAAATTAAAATCACTTTTAAAAAAATTTGGGTTTTCTAAAAACTTCGTTTTTTCATAAAAAAATTTAATTTTTTCTTCAAAGACATCTTTTGAAATTTTCCAATTGTCTTCAAAATTTCGACTTTCTTTTTAAACATTTCGATATTTTTCAATTTTCAACATTATTTCAAAATTTTGTCCTTTTTTGAAATTTTCACGATTTTCCAAAATTTTGTCCTTTTTGAACATCTTAGCCTTGGTCAAAATTACAATTTATCTTTAAATGAAATTAGTAGGAATATACAGGGTATACTTCTACCGGGATTGGACCGTGTCAAAGAACTACTAAAAGTGTTCGACGTTTCGTCCACCATCGTAGGGGGCTTCCTCAGGAACAAAGAAAGAAAAATAGATGAAAAGAGGAATATGAGGGAAATTAGTACGACTTCACAAATTTCGCTTTTTTGAAAATTCGTTATTTTCAAATCTTTAAAAATTTTGTCTTGAACATTTTTACTATTTTTTTCATAATTTCCACATTTTTGGAAATTTCTTCAGGAACAAAGAAAAGAAAAAAATAAAAAGAGAAATATGAGGGAAATTAGTACGACTTCACAAAATTCGCTTTTTTGAAAATTCGTTATTTTCAAATCTTTAAAAATTTTGTCTTGAACATTTTTACTATTTTTTTCATAATTTCCACATTTTTGGAAATTTCTTCAGGAACAAAGAAAAGAAAAAATAAAAAGAGGAAAATAAGGGAAATTAGTACACTTCGCAAATTTCGCTTTTTTGAAAATTGGATATTTTCAAACCTTAAAAAATTTTGCCTTGAACATTTTTACTATTTTTTTCATAATTTCCACATTTTTGGAAATTTCTTCAGGAACAAAGAAAAGAAAAAAATAAAAAGAGGAAAATGAGGGAAATTAGTACGATTTCGCAAATTTCGCTTTTTTGAAAATTCGTTATTTTCAAATCTTTAAAAATTTTGTCTTGAACTTTCTTACTATTTTTTTCATAATTTCCACATTTTTGGAAATTTCTTCAGGAACAAAGAAAAGAAAAAAATAAAAAGAGGAATATGAGGGAAATTAGTACGACTTCGCAAATTTCGCTTTTTTGAAAATTCGTTATTTTCAAATCTTTAAAAATTTTGTCTTGAACTTTTTTACTATTTTTTTCATAATTTCCACATTTTTGGAAATTTCTTCAGGAACAAACAAAAGAAAAAAATTAAAAGAGGAATATGAGGGAAATTAGTACGACTTCACAAATTTCGCTTTTTTGAAAATTGGATATTTTCAAACCTTTAAAAATTTTGTCTTGAACATTTTTACTATTTTTTTCATAATTTCCACATTTTTGGAAATTTCTTCAGGAACAAAGAAAAGAAAAAAATAAAAAGAGAAATATGAGGGAAATTAGTACGACTTCACAAATTTCGCTTTTTTGAAAATTCGTTATTTTCAAATCTTTAAAAATTTTGTCTTGAACTTTTTTACTATTTTTTTCATAATTTCCACATTTTTGGAAATTTCTTCAGGAACAAAGAAAAGAAAAAATAAAAAGAGGAAAATAAGGGAAATTAGTACACTTCGCAAATTTCGCTTTTTTGAAAATTGGATATTTTCAAATCTTTAAAAATTTTGTCTTGAACTTTTTTACTATTTTTTCATAATTTCCACATTTTTGGAAATTTCTTCAGGAACAAAGAAAATAAAAAAATAAAAAGAGGAATATGAGGGAAATTAGTACGACTTCACAAATTTCGCTTTTTTGAAAATTGGATATTTTCAAACCTTTGAAAATTTTGTCTTGAACATTTTTACTATTTTTTTCATAATTTCCACATTTTTGGAAATTTCTTCAGGAACAAAGAAAAGAAAAAAATAAAAAGAGGAAAATGAGGGAAATTAGTACGATTTCGCAAATTTCGCTTTTTTGAAAATTCGTTATTTTCAAATCTTTAAAAATTTTGTCTTGAACTTTTTTACTATTTTTTCATAATTTCCACATTTTTGGAAATTTCTTCAGGAACAAAGAAAATAAAAAAATAAAAAGAGGAATATGAGGGAAATTAGTACGACTTCACAAATTTCGCTTTTTTGAAAATTGGATATTTTCAAACCTTTGAAAATTTTGTATTGAACATTTTTACTATTTTTTTCATAATTTCCACATTTTTGGAAATTTCTTCAGGAACAAAGAAAAGAAAAAAATAAAAAGAGGAAAATGAGGGAAATTAGTACGATTTCGCAAATTTCGCTTTTTTGAAAATTCGTTATTTTCAAATCTTTAAAAATTTTGTCTTGAACTTTTTTACTATTTTTTTCATAATTTCTACATTGTTGAAAATTTCTTCAGGAACAAAGAAAAGAAAAAATAAAAAGAGGAAAATAAGGGAAATTAGTACGACTTCACAAATTTCGCTTTTATGAAAATTGGATACTTTCAAATCTTTAAAAATTTTGTCTTGAACTTTTTTACTATTTTTTTCATAATTTCCACATTTTTGGAAATTTCTTCAGAAACAAAGAAAAGAAAAAAATAAAAAGAGGAAAATGAGGGAAATTAGTACGACTTCACAAATTTCGCTTTTTTGAAAATTCGTTATTTCGTCATTTTTGGAAATTTTGACTTTTTATGAAAATGTCGATATTTTTCTAAAATTTGACTATTGAAATTTCAATTTAAAATTCGTCTGTTAAAATTCCAACTTTTTAGAAATTTTTGCAATGTTTTGAAAATTTTTATTTTTTTTAATTATTCCGACTCCAAAAATTTTCAAAATTTGATATTTCCCAAAAGTTTGCTTTCTTAAACTCCGACTTTTAAAAGTTTGGCATTTTAGCAAAATTTTGTCTGACGTTTTCAAAAAAAATTATCAAAATTTCGACTTTTTTTGAAAATTTCAACGTTTTAAAATTTAGCCTTTTGTTTTAAATTTCCAAAGTTCTTCAAAATTTTAAATTCTTTTTCAAAATTTTGGCAATATTAAAAATTTTGACATTTTTAAAATTCGTTTATTTTTTAAAATTCTAAAATTTGTATTAAACCAGATTTTATTTTTATAAACTTTAGTTTTTTTTCCGAAATTTGTGTTTTTTCTTATTTCATAAAAAATAATTAAAGAATTTGGTCGAAGAAAGACCATCAATCAAAAAAAGTCGAGTTTAAAGGCGAGTTACCGAGTTTTTTCTATACATTTCAACTTTAATCTTGGAATATCAACTTTTTTCACGAAATTCCAGAAGTAAAGTAAAAATTTTGACCTTAATCTCGAATTTAGATTTTAACCTGGAAATTTCGAGAAAAAAATTTTGGTTATTACAAATTGAAGTAACTGGACACACCCTAGTGTCATCTGTCAATATGCCTAACCTAATTTTCGTGTGTATTTATCTTAGAATTTTTAGAAAAAAATTGTAATTTTGAAACCAAAGGCGAAATTTCGAGAAAAAAGTCGAATTTCGAGAAAAAAGTCGAAATTTCGACATTAGGGTCGACATTTCAATTTTAATCTCAGAATTTCGAGAAAAAAGTCTAAATTCTAATTAAACTCGAAATTAAAAAAAAATTCCTTTTAAATGGATGTTTTTTTCTACACTTCCCCAATATTGACTTCTTAAACTAACTCGCAATTAGATATTTATAAAACATCAGAAAAACATCGATGTATCGATACTGAATACTGATGTTTCAGACATCGATGTTCGCTTGAAAAAATATCGATGTTGAAACATCGATTCTTTTTTGAACGATGTTGCATCCCTAGTCAGGATACGATCGTTGATATTCCCCCACTTTCGAACAACGAATTGAACTTCTGAGTTTTAGCGCTACTTTTGAATAACCAACTTAACCGCGCAAGGAGCAATAAAACATATATATTTTTCGACAATGGTAAGGATAACGAGGAGTAGCAACTTTAACGATCGATCCAGTAGCGGGAGTCTACTGTAAACATATACTCCCAAATTTGAACAAAATATCATTCTGCAAACTGCACGAACTCTTTAAAGTTTTGCATCGTTGATTAAGTTAACCATCTGGCAGCTAGACATCCATTTGGAATAAGTAAAATGTTTGAAAAAAAAATGTACGTTCCAAGTGAGGTTGTCTAAAAAAAAACATTTAGAGGAAACTTCTAACTTATATAATAATAGTATATTATGTATATAATAGTAAAAGCCATTCCCAGACGACGATGTAAATTGTGGCCTAGGCTGACAAACATCGAAGGCCGAAAATGTGCTTTTACTACGAAGTACACATACTATTTTTTCGAAAATCCTAATCAATATTACTTAAATTAAAGAATTTTTTATAGTCATGGAAATAATTATTTTCATGCAGCAATTTTGGAATGTACAATTTACAGAACATTAAATGAGTTGCTGCTGCTTGCAAATTTGATAAAACAGTTGGCTCATTTCTATATTGATTTCTGACAAAACCTAATTAAAAGCAGACACATCAGATAGAATGGATTTAAATTATCCCTAATTTAATCCCCATAGAAAAGTTCGGTTTATAACTTTTTCATTAAGTTATAATCGCCTCATAGTAAAAGCAATTGAAAGTATAATTTAAACTGTCAGTCATCTCTAACCGATAATCTGACTGCACAGACTTTCAAGCAGATTTCTTATACTTACAGATTTTTAATGATTTAAAATTTTTGATTAACTGATTAAATCTTTGAAACTTTTAAACGTTATTTTTAAGTTTGGCTAATCAACTGGATCATTAGGAAATTTTGCGTGCCAATAATCAATAAATAATAAACGATTGTAAGCTTCCTGTTTGACCTAACTCCAACAGATAATTTGGTCTATTTGGGAAGTTTCAAAGTCCATTAGGTATAGTTGCGAATTACAAAGATGCGTATGTTAAGCGAGCAGTCAACTACAATTCCAAACTTCTGAGACATTAGTTCAAGTGCTCAATCTTTTATTAAAGGAGAAGTTTACTTCGATACACTTGGGGAACTTTGGAAGTTAGCGGCAATCTGTTCTACCGAGCTTCGAAAATCTGATATAAGCGGGTTAATTTTCCTCCTGGCGTTGGAAGTTGCATGGAAATATTTGATTTGGGGATTAACGTTTTGCACGTTACATTTTCTTGTTTCTCTCTGTCACTTCGAAAGATAAACGACGATTATGAAACCGCAGACTGTTGATATGGTTGTACTTTTTTTTATCGTAATAACTTTGGTGGAACGGACTAGTCCTTGGTTATCTTCAAAAATTGAAATACAAATCTTGTCCCCTGAAAGCATGAAAGATTATAAAACACAACCAAAGTTGCTCTAACGCGTTTTGATAGCCAGGCTGTCATTTCAGAGAGATACAACTTCAGTATCTCTCTGAAGATGATAGAATTGGCCGCCGAAACGCGTTAGAGTAACCTTTGTTGTGTTTTTTAATCTTTCTTGGTTTCAGGGGACAAGTTTTGTATTTCAATTTTAGTAGATTCTTCGATAAGAAATGCTAAACAATTTCTCGATAAATTCTCAATCTTAACGAAGTGCGTGTGTCCCCACAATCATTATATTTAACCAAATCCTCGAAATCATTAACAAAATTGTCAATAACACTAGCGTTTTGAGTTCGAGGGCAATGTGATGCCCTTGAATTAATTCTTTACCCACATTTTATTGACATGATTGAGATCAATATCAGCCTAATGTCCTACATATTCTGTTTATAGACTTGACGCTGGACAATATCTTTATTTTATGGTTTTTTTGTTTCAATTGCTTTGGTTACTTATGCTCTTAGCAAAAAATTAGTAATAAGTATTTAAAAATTAGTAGCATTTTAAAAATTGATAGCATTTTGGAAATTAGTAGCATTTTAAGTTAGTAGCATTTTAAAAAATACTGATTTTATGTGTAAATTATTTTAAATAGTTTTTGGTTCCTAGTGATACGGTTCGGTACTCCGGGCCGAAGAGAGAAAAAGATAGTTACGACCCGCGACTTCGCGGAAAAATTCGCGACCCGCGACTTCGCGGAAAAATTCGCGACCCGCGACTTCGCGGAAAAATTCGCGATCCGCGACTTCGCGGAAAAATTCGCGACCCGCGACTTCGCGGAAAAATTCGCGACCCGCGACTTCGCGGATAAATTCGCGCTCCGCGACCTACTGCAACACTTCGGGGACTTTATCCTTGAAACTCCCGTACGAAATCTCGTGGGAACGTTAACGAACGGAAAAAGGTAGCGATAGCAGGAAAGTTCGCGTTCACGCACTGATTCGCGGTAGAGTTACCAGGGTTAGTGTCTACACAATTAAGGTACCTGAAATCACCAAAAAGTCTAACTCCAAGTCAGTTACGCATGCAACGATAGTCCGCCAAATCAGCACTCACGAGAACAATGTAAAAGGTTATCAGAAAAAAAAAACCTGGCACACAATAAAGTACAAAAAAAAATCCAATATTCGCGGCGCACGATGATTTTATGCACCGAGGACACAACATACGCACTTAGGAAAAATAACGGGGCTAGAGGGAAGAAAAAAAAACCTTTCAAGAAGAGAACGCACAGAACACAGCACTAGGGCCTGGTGGTTATTTTCGCGATTCTTCCCGGACTGACTTCGACTTCCCACATCGCTGGCATTCTCATTTTTTCCCTTCGGATGCTTGGCCAATCGCGTTAGAGCGTCTCTCGCGACATGCCCAACCCCCGAAAAAAATCTGAAGGAGCTATTGGTGAACTAGATTTTGACCGTTAAATCGTAAATTAGGCAATGTGTTCGCCAACAGATCCTCCGTGAGAAAATGCCATCG
>CM053325.1:3660489-3694071 GCA_028583605.1 Dastarcus helophoroides
TTGATTTCGAAATGTGTAGCAAGCAATTAAAAAAAAACGAATCAATTTTATGACAAAATTTCTGAAGTAATCAAAGGGGCAAGGAAAATTGCATCAACGTTTTGGATTTAATAGCAGATACACACCAAATTGAATAATTTAGTAATGCAAAACGCTACATTATAAAATCAAATTTGTAACCATTTAATTTAAATTTAAGCAGCCCCATTTAATTTGCCGGCACCCACGGCGAAGTGTAGCTTTTAATCTCGAAAGAATATTCACTTGATATCGACCATAAAACTTTAGTGAAGGCTTCGCCGGGCTCATTAGAACAAAGACTGAATAAACTTACCTAATAAGAAAATCAGCTGCCAATAGCAGATTTTAATTCGAGCTCTGCATCGAACTGGATCGATATCTCACACTAATGCATTGTCCTGTTGAAGTTAAATTTTTAAAATAGTAATTCAGAGAGGTGACTAAGGTGACTAGTGGCGGATTTGTACCATGTTTGGTAAACTGTACATAACCTTTTTTTTGTTATGATTTAATTATTCCAAAAATACACGTGGTTCACTGACGCTATTTTAACAAATTTATTCATCAGGATTGTTGGAAAATTCTATTCGTTCAAATAACGAAAAATAGTGGCAATTTGAAGGCGCTCGGGCCATAAATCCTCTTTAAATAAGTAAATAAGTATTTCCTTCAATGTCTGTGTTTGCTCTTTTAATGGACCTGCTATAAATAATTTCTCAGGCTTGAAATAATACCTTTCCTGAAATATCACATCAGAAACGCTGTCTGCTTACTGCTACAGTTTTACTAATTTATTTTTGAATGAAAAATTCTTCTCGGTTCGAGACAAATCCTTTCTATTGTGTAAATTGTCTATGGCCCTTATTTTACCTGAAAACGAATACCCTTTAAATCCTTCAGACCAGTGGCTGCTGGCGTATAGGCACTGTGGAACTGCAGCACCCCCAATTTCGCTTACGAGTTTTTTTCTCAAAATTTTCTGAACACTTCATTACAAAATTTTTTGTAGAAATGTTAAATTTTCTCTAATTTCTTTTTATAGAAATTTTAGGTTTCTTTTACGAAGTTGCAACATTTAAAAACCTATTTTATTTTTAATTTTAATCAAAATCACATTTTTAGAAACTAATTTTTGTAAACCTTTTGAGGAAGAAATCAATATTTTGAGCAGGAATTAAAATGTTAAGGAAAAAATTAAAATTTCTTTAACATTTTGAGAAAATGATTACAATTTCAAGAAAAAATTTAAATGCAACTCATCTCGCATTTTACTATTTCTCTAAAAAATAAATTAATACGGAATTTTCTAATTTTTACCCCAAAACTCATTTTGTATAAAAAATTTAAGTTTTTTTCAGATATGTCGATTTTTTTAGAAAATTTTGATTTTTTCTGTTTCCCTTTTTTTCTAAATATTTTATAAAAAGAAATTTTCTAGAAATTTCCATTTTTCTGAATGTGTTCTTAAAATTTCTTCTAGAAATTCTAACTATTCCAGATTTCTCTATGTTCGTCTGATTTGCTTTAAAAATGTCAAGTTTCTTCACGACACTTTGACAATTTAAAGTTCATTTTATTTTGTAGTTTTGACAAAAAATGTTTGAAAAAAACCTGAAAGCTCTATAAAAATTTCAACATTTTGGGAAAAACAAACAATTTCGACTTTTTTGTAAAGATATTTCAATTTTTTTTTCAAATTTCGATTTTTTCTCTACGAAATTTTGATTTTTTTTCCTATGAAATTTGTGTTTTTCTCTAAACATTTTATACAAAGAATTTTTTTTGAAATTTCGTCTTTTCCTGGAGATTTTGTCTTTAAAATATTTTTTCTTATAGAAATTTTGTTTTCTCTCTAATTTGTTTTGGAAATTTAAAAGTTTTTTTAACGAAATTTTAATATTTTAAAGTTCATTTATTTTGTAATTTTGATAAAAAACTGAAAATTATTAAGTATAAATTTAGGAAAAATAAACTTCAAATCTGCATAAAAATAACAAAACTTTGGGAAAAATATTGAAATTTCAAGAAAAAATAAACCTTTGTAAATTTCAACCTTTTTTACAACTTGATATTTCGCTAAAAATTTACTACTAGTAGGACCAAAGAAAATTCTGAATCGGAATTTCCATTTTTTTAGAAATGTTAAATTTATTCTTGAAATTCGCAAGTTCGAATTTAAAATTCAAATTTTGATAAAAAAATATCGAAATTTGAAGAATAAACTGAAAATTTCAACAGAGAGCAGATTATATTTCTAGAAAAAGTTTAAATTTCTTATTAGTAGCCAATATTTTTCAAAAAAAAATAACATTTTCGGAATTAAAGAAAAAAAAATGTTTTTTGAATTAGATTAATTGTCAAAAATATTCCTATAATTTCGACTTTTAAAGTGGGAGTAATTGAATTTTTTTAGAAAAAGAGTCAACATTTCTAGAAGTCTCAAAATTTCGAAATTAAAATTAATCAAAATATTTAAAAAAAAATTCATTAACACTTTACTGTTCTAATTTATTTTTTTTTCTAGTAATTTTGAAGTTGCAGAGAAATTTCAAAAATCAAATATTCCAGCCTGAAGCCAATTTTTTGTGATTAAAATTCAAATGTTGGCAATTTATTTGTAGATAAAATGCAAGTTTTTTTGGAAATTTGTTTCAAAACTTTGCGCAATCTTAAAAATAGAAATTTTTGTTATTAATTTTTTTTAATTCGAGTGTTATTTCGAAATTTTTCTCAAAAAATATAAATCAAAAAAAACAGTACCACTTATATAAAGCCAAAGTTATCAGAAAAGTCGAACTTTTAAAAAAAGCTAAAACAAAAAAATTTTGAAATTTTCATAGAACGTCAAATTTTCAAAAGAAACTAAGGATTGCGAAAAAAATTTTTAATTTTTAAAATGGTCGACATTTTCAATAATTTTAGGAATGTGAATAAAAGACGAACTTTTGGAAAAATATCGACATTTAAAATAAATTGCAGAGTTTTTAAATAAATTTTCAAAGAAGTAACATTTTTTAAATATTGGAGAAAACTCAAAATTATCGAAAAATTCGTAATTATCAAAAAAGTTGAAATTTTGAAAACGTAAACTTTTGAAAAAAGTCGAACTTTTCAATAATTTAAGTTTAAAAAGATTCTTTTCTTTTTAAGTCGGAGATGTTCACAAAAATGTCTAAATAACATTTTAAAATAAGTTCGAACTTTTCAAAAAAAAAGTCATTAGATTGAAAGCGGAAATTGGAATAGAGTGATAAAGCTTGCAGCGAAAACGTACGATATTCTAAGTAAAAATAGGAACATTTAAAGTAAACATATACAATCTGGTCTGAAAGAATTTCGAAAGCAAGAGTTTTTTATATTCGTGTTCACCGAATTATGGAAGTTGCTGCCCATATCGTTCCTCTTCCAACTTCGTGTAGGTTGGGCTATTAAGGTAATAGCATTCGACCATTCTCAGGATATAATCGTCCTCGATCTGTTATCAGCGATATCGACTAAAAAACTGTATTAGTCCAAACATGTTGCTGTACGTAATATGTTATTTTTATCAAACTAAAATTAAATGCAACATTTTCCGTTAAGTCGATAGTAATCTCTTCCAGATTTAAACAATTTGATATTCAAGTAGAATGCAACCTAGACTACAAATTCATGCAACTCTCCAGGCGGCGTGTATAGTGAATCGTAGATAGCTGAACTACCAACAGTTGAAACACTGACACCTGGCGAAGCGGTTGCTCTCTAGGAAAAAGTTCCCAGAAGACAAGGATTCTAATTCACAGACCAATAGTTTGGAAGTTTGGAAACCAAAATATTCAGAGATGAGTATCATTATCAGATTCAGTATCTTCCTGAAGATGATAACTTGGCTGTCGAAACGCGTAAGAGCAACCTTTGCTGTGTTTTTAATCTTTCTTGGTTTCAGGGGACAAGATTTGTATTTCAATTTTTAAAGATAACCAAAGACCAGTCCGTTCCACCAAAAAAAATTAAAAATTGGAGTCAAAATTTCGAGAAAAAGTCGAAATGCTGATAACAATTGGAACTTGAAAATGGTGGAAATATTGAATGTCGATTTTTTTTTAATAAATCGATATTTAAAAGTCATTCCGATAAGAAGGCGAAAATTTGAAATCAAAATTCTTACAAAAAAGTCGAAATTTAGAAATAATGTAAATTAAATGTCGAAATTTTTGAGGGAGTCCAAATTTTCAAAAAAATTCGTAATGTTCATAAAAATTGAATTCTTCAAAAAAGAGTATAAATAGTGTTAAAAAATCATCATTTCGAGAAAAATCAGGTTATTTTAAAAAAAATCCACCTTCGAAATTTTCGTTAAAAAAATTTAAAAGTTTTCAAAAGAGTAAAAATAGTGTTAAAAATATCATCATTTCGGGAAAAATCGGATTATTTTTTAAAAAATCCACCTTTTGAAAAAAGTCGAAATTTTCGTTAAAAAAATTTTAAAGTTTTCAGAACTAGGTACAATAAAAGTTGAAATTTTAAGATAGAGAACGAAATTTAGAGAATAAGTCGAATATTTAAAAATAAAGTGAATAATTCGAAAAAAAAAGCAAAATTTTGAATCAAAATCTTCAAAATAAATAAAATTTTCCAAAAAAGCCAGAATTTTGAAAAAGTAGAAATTTTTAAAATAAAGAAATGACAAAGGTCGGAATTTTGAAGTATCAGAGCTGAGAGTAGCTGGTATGGAAAAACATTTTTTCGAATTTTGAATTGACTGGAACTAGAATTTGAAAAAAACCAGAAAACTTGTATTTACGTTTCAGTCCGTTGCGTTTTTATCGTTTATAAAGTTTAATAGTTATGAACAAGTTTTAAATTAACAAAACGTAATTTTCCAAAAAAAATCGAAATTTACCAAGAAGAGAACGAAATTTCGAAAAAAAAATCGAAATTTTGAATAAAGATCGGAAATATTAAATAGAAGGCAATATTGAGATTTCATTTGTCATATGAGAACAAGGTCATATCAGTTTAAGATCATACGAGATTAAGATCACTAGAGTTTAAGATCATTAGAGTTTAAGATCTCGTGAGCTCAAGATCACATGACATCAAAGATAAGTTGGTTCAAAACTAGGTAAATCTAAGGTCACGTAAGTTAGAGGGCATGTGAGCTCAAGATCACATTAGTTTAAGGTCACACGCGGTCAAGGTGGCATTAGGTCAGAATCACGTGAGCTTAAGGTCACCTGAGTTTCAAATTAGGTTAGCGTGTGTTCAACGTCACCTTAACTCTAGACCACGTAAGTTCAAGATCAGGTTAACCCAAGGTCAATTAAGCTCATAAATCTAGCTTAAGATTACGTGAGTTCAACGCCACCTGATCTCAAGATTACACGAGTGCAAGGTCACGTAGCGTCAAGGTCACGTGTGACCATGGACACGCGTGGTCAAGGCCACACAAGGTCAAGGTTACATGAGATCAAGATCAGGCGTGGTCAAGGTCACATGAGGTCAAGGTCACGCGCCGTCAAGTGTAAATTTTTAAAAAAAATAAATTCAATCAGTAATTCGAAAAAAAGCAGAACTTTTAAAAAGTCGTCATTTTTGTGGCTCCAATTATTGAAAAATTCGAAACTTTTTTTAAAAAAAAGATTTATATTTCATATTAAAAATGTCCAAATTGAAAAAAAAACCAAATCTCGTCTTAGAAAATGCCGAAATTTAAACAAAAAATTGATTTTACAAAAAATTGATTTTACAAAAAATTCGAATTGATGAACGTGGAATTTCCAAAAAAGCAGAACTTTGGTAAGAAAATCGAAATTTCTGGAAAATTTCGAAAGTTTTTAAAAATATACAATTTAAAGTAAGGACTGCGTACAAATTTTCACTCAGAATTTCAAGAAAAGGTCGAAATTTTGAAAAAAAGTATGGTCCTTACTTTCGAAAAAGGGATTTTTTTTAAAGTCGAAATTTCAAAACAGATGACGAAACCAATATTTTTGTATTTTTTTTTAAAAGTTAAACTTTACATTTTGAAGTTTTTAGAACGAGTTAAAATCAACAAGATGGAATTTTGAAAAAAAAAAATCGAAATTTTACTAAAAAGAGAACGAAATTTCGAAAAAAATTGAAATTTTGAATAAAGATCGAAAATATTAGATAGAAGTCAATATTGAGATTTCATTTGTCACATGAGAACAAGGTCATATCAGTTTGAGATTATACGAGGTTAGGATCACTAGAGTTTAACATCACTAAACTTTAAGATCACTAGAGTTTAAGATCACGTGAGCTCAAGATCACATGATATCATAGACACGTTGGTTCAAGATTAGGTAGGATTAAGATCACGTGAGTTCGAGATCATATGAGCTCAAGATCACATTAGTTTAGAGCATATATGTAATACTTCTATATGGCGTATTGTGTATAATCGCCAATACAAAATGCGTTGTCAAAAAGATGAGATGAAAGTATATGTCGTATTTTTTGGAGGACAAGCATTCATTCATTTATAGATGACAAGATGGGCGGGAACACTAATAAATGAATGACAACAAAGATAACTGACGAGAAGCGGGATTGGTTAATAAATCCTGTCCTCCAAAAAGACAAACATATATATCCATCGCGGCTTTCGAACACAATCGAAGGTACAAAACAAGCCATATAGAATTATTACATATATGGTTTAGAGTCACACGCGGTCAAAGTCGTATTAGGTCAGAATCACGTGAGGTCCAAGTCACCTGAGTTCAGAATTAGATTAGCGTGTGGTTAACGTCACGTTAGCTCGAGACCACATGAGTTCAAGGTCACGTTAACCCAAGGTCAATTAGGTTCATAAGGCTAGCTTAAAATTACGTGAGTTCAACGTCGCCTGATCTCAAGATTAATGAGCTTAAGGTCACATGCGGCCAAGGTTACGCGGGACAAGGTCACACTAAGTCAAGCTCACGCGCGGTCAAGGTCACTCGCAGTCAAGGTCGCATGCGACTAAGGTCACGCAAGTCAAGGTCACACTAGGTCAAGGTCACGCAAGGTCAAGGTCACACGCGGTCAAGGTCATGTGCACTCAAGGTCACATTAGTTCAAGGTCACACACGGTTAGGGTCATATGATGTCAAGGTCACCCATGGTCAAGGTCACATATAGTCAAGGTCACCCATGGTCAAGGTCACCCATGGTCAAGGTCACCCATGGTCAAGGTCACCCATGGTCAATGACACATAAGGTCAAGGTCGAGCACGGTCACGGTTACATAAGGTCAAGGTCATACGTAGTCAATGCCACATAAGGTCAATGTCGCGCTCGGACAAGACCATGTACGGTCAAGGTCACGTAAGTTCAAGGTCACGTACGGTCATGGTCGTGTTAGCTCAAGGTCAATTGAGTTCAGGATAAGGTTAGCTCAAGATTGCATGTGCTCGAAAGTAACATTACCTCAAGGCCGCGTGAGTTCAAGAACGCGTAAACTTAAAGTCACCTATTTGAAGGTCTAGTTAACTCAAGGTCATGTGAACTCGATATCTCCTGAGCTTAAGGTCATATGAACTTTGATGTCATTTGAACTCAAGATCGCATAAGAAAAACGTAGCGTGAGGCAAAATTTCTCTTAAGAAGTTTTATCCCAAAATTCTGACAAAATTAATGTTCTCTTGTTATAAAAAATAAAAATTTAGGAAATTGATCTTAAATTTTCATTTTAGCTCAAGGTTGATGCTAGCTTAAGGTCGATTGAGTTTAGGATAAGGTTAGCTCACGATTGCATGTATTCAAAAATTAGATTACCTCGAAGCCGCGTGAGTTCAAGGGTACATAAACTTAAAGACAATGCATTTGAAGGTTTTGTTAGCTCAAGGTCATGTGAACTCAATATCGCCTAAATTCAAGGTCGGCTTTACTTGAACTCAAGGTCATATGAACTCTGATATCACTTGAACTCAAGGTCGTATAAGAAAAACGTAGCGTGAGGCAAAATTTCTCTTAAAAAGTTTTATCTCAAAATTCTGACATAAATTAATGTTTTTTTGTTATAAGCAATGAAAATTTAGGATCAATTAGGAAATTAATCTTAAAATGTCATTGTAGCTCAAGGTCGATGTTAGCTCAAGGTCGATTGAGTTCAGGATAAAGTTAGCTCAAGATTGCACGTGTTTAAAAGTTACATTACCTCGAGGCCGCGTGAGTTCAAGGGCGCGTAAACTTAAAGTCACTGCCTTTGAAGGTTTTGCTACCTCAAGGTCATGTGAACTCGATATTCGCCTGAGCTCAAGGTCATATGAACTCTGATGTCACTCGAACTCAAGGTCGTATAAGAAAAACGTAGAGTGAGGCAAAATTTCTCTTAAAAAGTTTTATCTCAAAATTCTCACAGAAATTAATATTCTCTTGTTATAAGAAATGAAAATTTAAGATCAATTAGGAAATTGATTTTAAATTTTCATTTTAGCTCAAGGTCAGTGTTAGCTCAAGGTCGATTGAGTTCAGGATAAGGTTAGCTCAAGATTGCATGTGTTCAAAAGTTACATTACCTCGAGGCCGCGTGAGTTCAAGGACGCGTAAACTTAAAGTCACTGCCTTTGAAGGTCTTGTTAGCTCAAGGTCATGTGAACTCGATATTCGCCTGAGCTCAAGGTCATATGAACTCTGATGTCACTTGAACTCAAGGTCGTATAAGAAAAACGTAGCGTGAGGCAAAATTTCTCTTAAAAAGCTTTATCTCGAAATTCTTTTAATGTTCTTTTGTTATAAGAAATGAAAATTTAAGATCAATTAGGAAATTGATCTTCCATTTTCTATTTAGCTCAAGGTCAGTGTTAGCTCAAGGTCGATTGAGTTCAAGATAAGGTTAGCTTAAGATTGCATGCAATTAGGAAATTGATCTTAAATTTTCATTTTAGCTCAAGGTCGATGTTAGCTCGAAGTCGATTGAGTTCAGGATAATGTTAGCTCAAGGTCGATTGAGTTCAGGATAAAGTTAGCTTAAGGTTGCACGTGTTCAAAAGTTACATAACCTCGAGGCCGCGTGAGTTCAAGGGCGCATAAACTTAAAGACAATGCATTTGAAGGTCTCGTTAGCTCAAGGTCATGTGAACTCGATATCACCTGAGCTCAAGGTTATATAAACTCTGATGTCACTCGAACTCAAGGTCATATGAACTCTGATGTCACTTGAACTCAAGGTCGTATAAGAAAAACGTAGCGTGACGCAAAATTTCTCTTAAAAAATTTTATCTCACAATTCTGACAGAAATTAGTGGTTTTTTGTTATAAGAAATGAAAATTTAAGATTAATTACAAAATTGATTTTAAATTTTTATTTTTTATGCCTATTTTTATCTGAAGACGTTTGATTATCAATCATTGGGTTGGGTAAATGATTTAAATTTACAAATTTGAATTAAAATGTTTTAAGTATTTGAATTTATGTTTATTAATTTTATTTAACGTTTCTACGACCCAGTTTGGAAATACTTAAATTTTTATTGTTTGTTGACAATATTCTGAAACAGTTTTTGAAATAGGACTACGTGATAACTAAATTTATTTAAAACGTCACTTCATGGACAGTTGATAAAGATAACCTATTCTTTGTCAACTGTCATGATATTTTATATAGAATAGAAAAAATGAAAAATAGAAGACCAAAATTAAATTTAAAAAAAATTTTTTAAAAATTGTTTTTTTGATAAATTATAAAAATATAAGAATATAAAAAATATAAAAAAGGTTGTAGCACTGGACATCGATGTTTTGATCTCATTTGAGCTCGTCAACACTGCATAACATAGAAAGGGAACAATGAGAAAGAAATACTTAAAAATGAAAAATTTTAATACATGAAAAATTTTTTAACACGAATAGACGTTTCATCAATAATTTCGGTGGTAAAAATTTAAATTTTTCCGACCAATAAGAGTCCACTATGAGGAGAATTTATTTCGTTTTAATCTTATATAATTACTAGTTAACATTGAAATACAAATCTTGTCCCCTGAAACCAACAAAGATTAAAAAACACAACAAAGGTTGCTCTGACGCGTTTCGACAACCAAGCTATCATCTTCTTAGTGAGTATCACTCTGAAGATGATAGCTTGGCTGTCGAAACGCGTTAGAGCAACCTTTGTTGTGTTTTTTAATCCTTCTTGGCTTCAGGGGACAGGGTTTGTATTTCAATTTTTGAAGATAACTAAAGACCAGTCCGTTCCACAAAAAAATGCAGTGTAACTCAAAGCAAGGGTTGCAAAGCAGAAGTGCTTTTAATCATACACAAAAACAGATACTACATTGCACCTTAAAAAACTTCGTTTTAAAAACTCTGTTCTTATTTCTCGGTGATTTCAGCTTGTTTGTGGTATATCTAAAGTTAATAGACTGTATAAAGTAGTTTAGAATGGTTTCCATTGCTTCACCTCAATTGTGTCCTTATATTTCCCTTGGCGGAAATAAGGTCTATCAATCTTTTTAACTAAACATGAGATGTTGGTGGCGTTAACTTTTTCCTTGTTCTCGTTCTATGCAAATTTAATAAAATTACTCACATGTGACTCCAGTAAATTATGCGTGTAGAGGCGAAGAATACCAAAATTGGAAATTGTACAACGATACACCTCTCGAATGTACAATTGTTTTGGTAATTTCACTTCAATATGAGTACATTCAAATTTATATAACGTATCTTTGGTTCCATAAACTCATTTATAATGATCCTAAGACGTCATACAATCAATGGATTGAATATATTGTGGCGAAATGTAAATTATAGAATTTAGTACGTAAGAGAATTTTCTTGAAAGATCTGATAAGGGGAAAGCGGCCGCGATAACGAAGCAAACGGCAGATAAACGCTACAGAAATTTCGATAAACCTTATTTGCGGGATTTTTCTAGAACTTGGGAGCCAAAACTATATACGGCGTTGGCTTTTCCCTCGAGTCACTTAGTTAGAGTCAGTGCAGTTAATGAGTGAGTTAGCAGTTCGAAGTCAATAAGTGAGTTCATTATTGAGTTGTAGTGTTCCGAGTTTAGTGTAGAAATAAAGTTGGTATTATTCAATTCACGTGTTAATCAATTCGAACCGATAGCACGCAACAACACAAATAATAAAAATCAGCTCATTCTCACTAGTGGTGTAAAATTTTATGTTGTAGTTGTGTTAAGTATTGAGGACAACAACTGAATAATTTAATAGACAATTCAAGTCAAACTAGAAGATTATAATAACGCTATTGTGTGGATTGTTTGTTATTATGTTGTTGCCTGGGGGACTAGTTTTCTGCTCTTATCTTTTTAAGGAAAATTACATGACTATACAGGGTGTTACAAAAGTCCAGGCCGCTACTTCAGGAGCATATTCTACACATTAAATATGAAAAATGTTGAAATACATTTTTTTTCTTTAAATTGCCTCCTAACGGAGATATGACCATTTAAAGATGGCGCCCCTAAAGTGGTTTTTTTACTACAAAAAGTTAACGGTTAGTAGCAAAGTCATGAAATTGGGCAAGCAGTTAAAGAATTGGATTAGGCATATTCTCATGTAACATATTTTTTAAATAAGCAGTAGCGTGGTGTGCAGGGGGTTGCCCGCGATTATTTTTTGCCGTAACTTTTTTGTATTGCAATATTTCGACACAAAAGTGCCATAATCGTAAAAAGCAACATTTTTTATACAAAAAAGGTACTCTTTCTCAAAGTCGCTAAAAGTAATCGTTTCCGAGAAAAAGGCGTTTATGTGAAACAGGAAATTTTGTTTTCAAAGGCGAACGTGTTGGAAGGCCAAACGCAGAAGTTGCTAATTTAGAGGAGCGTGTGCTTCAGCGAGTTGAAGAAGATCCATGTGTCAGCACTAGACAACTTGCTTTAGCCGAAGGAGTAAATCACGTAACTATCTGGCGAATTTTGAAATTTTACCAATTTTACCCCTATCATTTTCAAAGAGTGCAAGGGTTACTTGCTGCTGATTATCCTCCAAGAATAGAATTTTGCAACTGGCTATTGCATAAGATCGCTGAAAATGAGAACTTTCCGTCGCTCATATTATTTACGGACGAAGCGGGTTTTACCAGAAACGGGATACTTAACTTTCACAACATGCATCAGTGGCAAGTTGAAAATCCCAATGCAGTTATTCAGTCGAGACATCAGCAACATTTTTCACTTAACATTTGGGGAGGAATAATAGGGGACTCTATAATTGGACCGTTTTTTTTTACCTCATAGGTTAACAGGAGCATCATATAGACATTTTTTGCAAACAGAGTTACCCGTGTTACTTGAAAATGTTCCACTCATAACAAGACAGCGAATGTGGATAATGCACGATGGGGCACCTGCCCATTTTAGTGCAGTTGCTAGGGAATTTATGAATAACAACTATCATCAACGATGGATAGGTCGAGGAGGTCCGATACCATGGCCAGCTAGGTCTCCTGACCTCAACCCACTCGATTTCTACTTATGGGGACATCTAAAGCAGATCGTCTACTCCACACCAGTTGACAATATCAATGATCTTCGTGAACGAATTGAAAATGGGTTCAACCAGATTCACAATACACCAGGCATTTGCGAAAGAGTAAGGAGTTCCCTTAGAAGACGAGCCGAGCAATGTATTGCTGCAGGGGGCAGTAATTTCGAACACTTGCTTTGACGACTTTGAGAAAGAGTACCTTTTTTGTATAAAAAATGTTGCTTTTTACGATTATGGCACTTTTGTGTCGAAATATTGCAATACAAAAAAGTTACGGCAAAAAATAATCGCGGGCAACCCCCTACACACCACGCTACTGCTTATTTAAAAAATATGTTACATGAGAATATGCCTAATCCAATTCTTTAACTGCTTGCCCAATTTTATGACTTTGCTACTAACCGTTAACTTTTTGTAGTAAAAAAACCACTTTAGGGGCGCCATCTTTAAATGGTCATATCTCCGTTAGGAGGCAATTTAAAGAAAAAAATGTATTTTAACATTTTTCATATTTTAATGTGTAGAATATGCTCCTGAAGTAGCGGCCCGGACTTTTGTAACACCCTGTATATACGTCGACTGTCTGGGATTGAAAAGGAAACAAGTTTATATATTATGTGTGCTAGTCCAAACCTTGCCAAATACAGCTATACAGCTATACATTGAGAACAAATCTGGAAGGAATGAAAGTAAATTAGATATTGAGTCTGGCTCTAAAGGTCTGGTAGTATAGGATACAAATATGTATTGGTCGAAATTCGACCATAAGCGATGCTAGTATTGAATAATTTCATCAAGTAGGGGTTAAGCATGAATAATTAAGAAAAAAAAAGCATAAATAAATAAATTTTTGAGTCAAATAACAGTTCGAACGTATAGCAGCTGCACAAAGCGACTATTTCAAGACGAAATTTCCTATTATTTCATACAGTCTCTAGGCCACGCAAAACGTGACTGAGAAATGCGAGTCGACAGCTTTATATCCAGAACGTGATTTGGAAATTTTGTGGCTGTATGTAATCGAATAAAACCTTCATTTTCGGTAACCTAAACGAGAGTATTTGAACAAGGGAAATTGCGAGATTGGCTGCATATTACAAGCTTTACTGACTCATTTTAAATAGGGATTTGAAAATTGGTTGAAATTCGACCTGAGGCTGTCTAGACCCCTAAACTGGAAAAATTATGAGGTCTTACAATTTTTTAGGTGAACATGCCTTTAATATAATTTTTGAGATTTACTATTTCATAATCATTTTCCACATGCAATGAATGTTAACAATTTGGCAAGCTATGGTTCCATAAATCATGGAAAGGAATTTAACGAGATGAGAATCTGCATAATTTATAAATTAGATTAGTTTTATACGTCACGGCGGTTGCTAAAGCGAACATGTAAATTTCTTATAACTCCTCGATTTGCACCAAAATTCACCCGTTAAGAGAATGTATAACTTTTAAAGAAGTTTTTCTCTGAAATTTCAGCGCACATTTTAGGATTTTAAACTGACTGCAAACCTAACTTGATTTAGCACATTCTTCGATCTATTAAGCAAATGACGCCGCTTTCCCTCAATTTGGCCGAGGAAATCTTTATAATTCAATTTAAGTTAGTAAACCAAAAGAAAATTACGCATTTTAAAATCGATTGTGGCTTTCAGAAAGTAACACATATCCTTGAAAATTCATTTCATTTCAGTTTCAATTTCAGAAAGAAGGTTTTTTTTTTGGTGGGACTGGTCCTTGGTTATCTTCAAAAATTAAAATACAAAACTTGTCCCCTTCTTGGTTTCAGGGGACAAGTTTTGTATTTCAATTTTATAAAGAAGGAAGGCGAAATTTTAAATAACCAAATCCAAAATCATACAAAATTTGTTTACATTTCGAGACGAAACATGGTCGATTAAATTAGCTGGCCGGCAGCTACAGTCGACTCCCGTTAAGTTGCGTCCTTTAAAGTTGTCGGCTCGTTAAAGTTGTCAGAATTAGGGATTAAACGATAGTTCGATGTTTTGAAAACATCGATATATCGTTTGTAAACATTGATGTTTTAACATCGATGTAAATCGAGGTAAATCATAAAAAATATCGATACATCGTTCAATTTACAAACGATGTTTGAAAAATGTATGTATCGTATCGCGAATTAGCGCCATCTGTTGCGTAGAATAAATATTGATGGTACAGATAACTACACAACTTTGTAACTAGTCGCTTGGTGGCAGTGTATATTTAACAAATTGATACTGAATTTATATGCCGCAGGTATAAAAACAATACAATTATCTGACAATTCATAGTTTAGATATTTTTATCTACAACAAAACACAAATTTTGAAAAAAAAAAATGAGATTTTTTAGAAGGGTATTAATTTGAAAACTCGAAACTATAAACTGAATTTTCAAATTATATACTATTTATCTAATATTCTAAAAAAAATTCTTATTTATCAAGATTTCTAATTTGAACATCAAATTTTCAGTTCTTTTGAGACAACTTTCTTTACATAAATTTCCATTTTCGAACTTTTAATTTTGTCAATTTCGTATTTTAATTGAAAACCTCTAGAAAAGTCGAAATTTTCATAAAAAAGATAAACATTTCTAGAAAGGGACCAATTTTTAAGTTAAAATTAAAAATTTTCCAAATTAAAACCTAAATTTTCAAAATTTCGAACCTAATTACCAAATTTGGTTTATTTGAGAAGTTGTCAATTTTTGAATAAATAAATCTTTATACTTACCACCTGAAATTAGAAATTTTCATCAAAAATCCATGTTTAAATTTGAAAATTGCATACTTTTTAATTCCAAACTTTCTTGGAAATCTCGAATCTTTCCTGAAATTTTATATTAAATCAAATTTTATTTTTATAAATTTTAGTTTTTTTTCGAATTGCTTTTTCCAAATCCGGACTTTAATCTTAAAGTTTTATCGAAAATTCGAACATTTTTTACAAATGTTTTTTTCAATTTATTTAACATTTCTTCGGCCCAGTTGGAAATATTTAAATTTTTATGGTTTGTTGACAATTTTCTAAACAATTTTTGAAATGCGACTACGTGATATTTAAATTTATTGAAAACTTCACTTCCGGTCAATAAGGGTCTATCATGAAGAATAAATTTTTTACAAAAATTTAGATTAAAGAGGAAATTTTTAGAACTTTGAGTTTAGCTTTTAAATGTTAAGGTTTTTTCCCATGTATGTCTGTAATTTCGAAATGTCTGCTTTGTTCGAAAAATTTAGACTTTAAATGTACTCTCCGGCTCAAAAGAATTTTTTAGAAAATTCGACTCTTTCAAAATATCCACTTTTTTGGAAATCTTGCCTTTTTATTGAACATTTTAACCTTTTACCAAAATGTCTATATATTTCAAAATTTCGACTATTAAAAATTTTGATATTTTTTAAAATTTCTAGTTTTTCAAAAATTTTGATTTTTTTGATTTTCAAAACATTTCTGATTCTTCTGAAAATTTTGAGTTTTCAAATTTTTAACTCTTCTTCGACTCTTTTTTTATTTTCAAAACATTTCTGATTCTTCTGAAAATTTTGAGTTTTCAAGTTTTTAACTCTTCTTCGACTTTTTTTAACTCTTTTTGAAAATTACTACTGCGCTTTTTTAAAAGTTTGGTATTTTCGCAAAATCTTCTTCGACTTTTATAAAAAGTTTTTTTAAAATTTCGAATTGTTTGTTTTTGATAATCTGGAATTTTTTCTCAAAATTTCAAATTTTTTTGAGAATTCCAACAGTTTTCAAAATTTCAACCTTTGACTTGTTTAAAATGTTAGTTTATTTTCCAAATTGAGGATTTTTTAAAGATTTCGACATTTTTAAGATCTAATTTTTAAAATTCCCAATTTTGGAATTTTCTAAACATTTCACTTTTTCTATAATGCACAGACCAATAGGTTTGAACATTTATTAGATTCGAAGTTTGGAAACCAAATACCGGTTTCGATCTTGTTAGATCTCGTCAGTTTGGTATATCCAACTCGAATGCTAATAAATGTTCCGACAAGTAAGTACTAAAACATTCACAGGCGTCAAGCGAGTGACTCTTTAGTACTACCACCTATTGGTCCATAGAGAAACTATGGCCATCGCCAACAATTTCACTTTTTAGTAAAAGCTTTGGAATTGTTTTAAAATTTCGATTTTTTTTTAAATTGTCGATTATTTTTCCTAATTCTGACTATTTGAAGATTCAGATTTTTTTCAAATCACATTTTTTTTTTAATTTCCCCTTTTTTAAAGTTTTTGACTATTTAAATCCTTACTTTTTCAAAATTGCATTTTTTTTAGGTTAAATTGAAATCACTTTTAAAAAAGTTCGGGTTTTTTAAAAACTTCGTTTTTTTCATAAAAAAATTTAAATTTTTTCTTGAAAGACATCTTTTGAAATTTTCCAATTGTCTTCAAAATTTCGACTTTCTTTTTTAAACATTTCGATATTTTTCAATTTTCAACATTATTTCAAAATTTTGTTCTTTTGAAATTTTCACGATTTTCCAAAATCTTGTCCTTTTTGAAAATCTTTGCTTTGGTCAAAATTGCAATTTATTTTTTAAACGAAATTGGTACGAATATACAGGGTATACTTCTTCCGGGATTGGACCGTGTCAAAGAACTACTAAAAGTCCTATAATGAACATACCAATAGGTTTGAACATTTATTAGATTCGCAAGTTTGGATCTTGTTAGATCTAACCTAACCTAACCTAACCTAACTTAACCTAACCCTAACCTAACCTAACATAACCTACCCTAACATAACCTAACCTAACCTAACCTAACCTAACCTAATCTAACCTAACCTAACCTAACCCTAATCTAACCTAATCTAACTTAATTCAACTAACTTGACCTACCTAACCTAGACCTAACCTAACCTAACCTAACCTAACCTAACCTAACCCTAACCTAACCTAACCTAACCTAAACCTAACCTAACCTAACCTAACCTACCTAACCTAAACCTAACCTAACCTAACCTAACCTAACCTAACCTAACCCTAACCTAACCTAACCTAAACCTAACCTAACCTAACACTAACCTAACCTAACATAACCTAACCTACACTACCTAACCTAACCTAACAACCTAACCTACCTAACCTAACCTAAACCTAACCTAACCTAACCTAACCTAAACCTAACCTACCTAACCTAACCTAACTTAACCTAACCTAACCTAACCTAACCTACCTAACCTAACCTACCTAACCTAACCCTAACCTAACCTAACCTAACCTACCCTAACCTAACCTAACCTAACCTAACCACCTAACCCAACCAACCAACCCAACCGAACCGAAACCCAACCCAACTAACCTAACCTAACACTTAACCTAACCTAACCTAACTAACCTAACTAACCTAATCTAACCTAACCTAACCTAACCTAACCTAACCTAACCTAGTTTGGTATATCCAACTCGAATGCTAACAAATGTTCCGACTATACCGGATATACCAAACTGACGAGATCTAACAAGATCGAAACCGGTATTTGGTTTCCAAACTTCGAATCTAATAAATGTTCAAACCTATTGGTCTGCGCATTATAGAATCCTTGTCTTCTGGGAACCCTCCTAGAAAGCAACCGTTTCGCTAGGTTGCAGTGTTTCAACTGTTGGTAGTTCAGCTCCCTATGATTCATTATATACACGCCGCCTGGAGGGCTGCATGAATTTGTAGTCTAGGTTGCATTCTTCTTGCAAACTACTAAAAGTGTTCGACGTTTCGCCCGGCATCGTAGGGGGCTTCTTCAGAAACAAAGAAAATAAAAAAATAAAGAGAGGAATATGAGGGAAATTAGTACGACTTCACGCGCTATTTTGAAAATTGGATATTTTCAAATCTTTAAAAAATTTTATCTTGAACTTTTTTACTATTTTTTCATATATTCCACATTTTTGGAAATTTTGGCTTTTTATGAAAATGTCAATAATTTTCTAAAATTTGACTATTGACATTTCGATTCAAAATTCGTCTGTTAAAATTCCGACTTTTTAGAAATTTTGCAATGTTTGAAAATTCTTTTTTTTTTTTAATTATTCCGACTCCAAAAAATTTTCAAAATTTGATATTTCCCAAAAGTTGGCTTTCTTTAATTCCGACTTTTAAAAGATTGGCATTTTAACAAAATTTTGTTTGACGTTTTAAATCAAAAATTATCGAAATTTCGACTTTTTTTGAAAATTTTAACATTTCAAAAGTTTATTCTTCATGGTAGACCCTTATTGACCGGAAATATTATGTTTTTTTTCAATTTATTTAACATTTCTTCGGCCCAGTTTGGAAATATTTATATTTTTATTTAAAAATTTAAAAAAATAAAAATATAAATATTTCCAAACTGGGCCGAAGAAATGTTAAATAAATTGAAAAAAACAAACCATAAAAATTTAAATATTTCCAAACTGGGCCGAAGAAATGTTAATAAATTGAAAAAAAACATTTCAAAAGTTAGCCTTTTGTTTTAAATTTCCAAAGTTCTTCAAAATTTTCAATTCTTTTTTCAAAATTTTGGCTATTTTAAAATTTTGACATTTTTAAAATTCGTTATTTTTCAAAATTCTAAAGTATTAAACCAGATTTTATTTTATAAATTTTTAGTTTTTTCCACGAAATTTGTTATTTTTTCTTATTTCATAAAAAATAATTAAAGAATTTGGGCGAAGAAAGACCATGAATCAAAAAAAAGGTGTTAGAAACTTCGAGTTCAATAAGGCGAGTTGTCGAGTTTTTTCTCTAAATTTCAACTTTAATCTTGCAATATCACTTTTTTCACGAAATTCCGGAAGGAAAGTAAAAATTTTGACCTTAATCTCGAATTTAGATTTTAACCTGGAAAATTTCGAGAAAAAAACTTTGGTTATTACAAATTGAAGTAACTGGACACACCCTAGCATCATCTGTCAATATTGCATAACCTAATTTTCGTGTATATTTATCTTAGAATTTTTAGATAAAAGTTGAAATTTTGGGATTAAAGGCGAAATTTCGACAAAAAAAGTTGAAATTTCGACATTAGGGTCGACATTTCAATTTTAATCTCGGAATTTCGAGAAAAATGTTTAAATTCCAATTAAAATCGAAATTTTAAAAAAAATTCTTTTTTAAATGGATGTTTTTTTTTCTACACTTTTCCCAATTTTGACTTCTTAAGCTCGCAATTAGATATTTATATAAACATCAGTCAGAAAAACATCGATGTATCGATACTGAATACCGATGTTTTCAGACATCGATGTTCGATTGAAAAAAAATATCGATGTTGAAAGATCGATTCTTTTTTTGTTGCATCCCTAGTCAGGATACGATCGTTGATATTCCCCCACTTTCGAACAACGAATTGAACTTCTGAGTTTTTAGCGCTACTTTTGAATAACCAACTCAACCGGGCAAGGAGCAATAAAACATATATATTTTTCGACAATGGTAACGATAACGAGGAGTAGCAACTTTAACGATCGATCCAGTAGTGGGAGTCTACTGTAAACATATCATACTCCGAAATTTGAACAAAATATCATTCTGTAAACTGCACGAACTCTTTAAAGTTATGCATCGTTGATTAAGTTAACCATCTGGCAGCTAGACATAACATTTTGAATAAAGTAAAATGTTTGAAAAAAAAATGTACGTTCCAAGTGAGGGTTTTCTAAAAAAAAACATTTAGGGGAAATTTCTAACTTATATAATAATAGTATATTATGTATATACTAGTAAAAGCCATTCCCAGACGACAATGCAAATTGTGGTCTAGGCTGACAAACATCGAAGTCCGAAGATGTGCTTTTACTACGAAGCACACATACTATTTTTTTGAAAATCGTAATCAATATTACTTAAATTAAGGAATTTTTTATAGTCATGGAAATAATTATTTTCGTGCAGCAATTTTTGGAATGTACAATTTACAGAACATTAAATGAGTTGCTGCTGCTTGCAAATTTGATAAACAGTTTGCTCATTTCTATATTGATTTCTGACAAAAGCTAATTAAAAGCAGACACATCAGATAGAATGGATTTAAATTATGCCTAATTCAATCCCCATAGAAAAGTTCCGTTAATAACTTTTTCATTAAATTGTAATCGCCTCACAGTAAAAGACAATTTAAACTGTCAGTCATCTCTAACCGATAATCTGACTACTGCACAGACTTTCAAACGATTTCTTATACTTACAGATGTTTAATGATTTAAAATTTTTGATTAACTGATTAAATCTTTGAAACTTTCAAACCTTATTTTTAAGTTTGGCTAATCAACTGGATCATTAAGAAATTTTGCGTGCCAATAATCAATAAATAATAAACGATTGTAAGCTTCCTGTTTGACCTAAACTCCAACCGATAATTTGGTCTATCTGAGAAGTTTCAAAGTCCATTAGGTATAGTTGCGAATTACAAAGATGCGTATGTTAAGCGAGCAGTCAACTACAATTCCAAACTTCTGAGACATTAGTTCAAGTGCTCAATCTTTTATTAACCCTAGAGTAGGCGCGCCATACTTTGTAACACGAAGGGGCGCGCGCGGTCTCAGAGACCGCATCTATAAATAATGTTATTTATTAACCTTTTTTGGTTCTATGATGAAATATGGTATCTTGGTATATTTGTTAATAAAATTAAATTACAAATCACGCATTGCTTTAACCTATAAACAAAAAATTTAGCCAAATACAAAGGCGCAATTATTGTACGAAATACGGAACTAAATTTCCGATAATATTATATTTAAGGGTTTGGGCCCAAAAATAGGTTTCATTTGGACCATACTAGTTTGAAATTATCCCCTACAGCCTTATTTCTAAGCAAAAGTCAATTTATATCTGAAATTATAATGACAAAACAATTTAACATGCGTGGGCGCGCGCGGTATCACATAATGCAAATAGCTATAATTTACAAAAATGGACATATAATTAATTACTTGATCAACCATTACATTTGTGATGTTATAAAACTCAGCTAAACCAAAAATGAGCATTATTGGCCAACTAATTATTGAAATATAAAATAATGAATATAAGTGCGGTCTGAGAGACCGCGCGCGCCCATCGGCGGGTTAAAGGAGAAGTTTACTTCGATACACTTGGGGAACTTTGGAAGTTAGCGGCAATCTGTTCTACCGAGCTTCGAAAATCTGATATAAGCGGGTTAATTTTACTCCTGGCGTTGGAAGTTGCATGGAAATATTTTGATTTGGGGATTAACGTTTCGCCACGTTACATTTTCTTGGTTCTCTCTGTCACTTCGAAAGATAAACGACGATTATGAAACCGTAGACTGTTGATATGGTTGTACTTTTTTTATCGTAATAACTTTGGTGGAACGGACTAATCCTTGGTTATCTTCAAATATTGAAATACAGAACTTGTCCCCTGAAATCACGAAAGACTAAAAAACACAACCAAGGTTGCTCTAACGCATTTCGATAGCCAAGCTATCATCTTCAGAGAGATACTGGATCTATACCTCTATGAAGATGATAGTTTGGCTATCCAAACGCGTTACTGGATCTGTATCTCTCTAAAGATAATAGCTTGGCTATCGAAACGCGTCAGAGCAACCTCTGTTGTGTTTTTTAATCTTTCTTGGTTTTAGGGGACAAGATTTGTATTTCGATTTATCGTAGTAACTGTTTTTTGACGAGAACAAAAAAATCGCTGACACAATCTATTCCCTTATAGATTTATAACACTTAAGAAAATATATCTCGAATATTGGTCACTTAAAAACACTTACTTATTTCTTTTTAAAATATTCCGCATTAGTCGCGATTTCACATTAATTTTCTTCTGAGCCATTGGTCGATATTCGTGCGAAAACGCGAATCACCTAACGGGGTATCGAGGCTATCATTTAATGCTGTGTTTCCAAAGTGTGATAGATGAATTCTCGGGGGTACATGAGGAGTTTGGTGGGGATACTCTGGTACTTTTAAAACGTCGAAATTCTTCGTTTGCCATTTTACAAACTATGTCAATACTATTGCTTAGAATTTAATGAAACTGAAAGTCTCATTTAAATCTACTTACCAGCGTTCGAGATTAGCCAGGACAAAAAAATCAGTCGACTGACTGGCAGACATTTAAGTTTTTTTTTAATATAGGTACTCTTAAAACGTCAAAATTCTTTGCCTGCCATTTTACAAACCACGTCAATACTATCGCTTAGAATTTAATGAAATTTAATAACAATGTTTAACAATGTTGGGGAATTCGGACTTTGGAAGCGGATTTTTAATTTTTTTCTTAGTACTCCCACAAATGGGCGTACAATTTGCTTCTTTTTTGCCTGTTTTCAGAAGCGAATATCTCGGAAACTAAACGAAATTTAAAAAAAGTACTTCCAAAGTGCGAATTCGACATCCTTGCTTTATGAGTTCTCCAAATTTGAAAACAAATTGTTGAAAAATAAAGGCACCATTTGTAAAATGGGAGATCGGTGTTTGGCATAAAAATTACGCTTAGATTTCGGTTGTTCTCACGCGGGTCAGGCAGGGAACGGAGACGTACGTGATGCGGAGCAGAGAAATTTTTGCCTGTTTTCCAATACGTCATCAACGAACAAAGTATCTTCGGCTTCCAAGCTCATATTTCTTTATCTAAGCACGGCGGATATACCATAATAATAATAAACAATAATAAAACATTTGTTCTACCAGAGTTTGACAGTAAAAATGAATTGTTTAATATTTGTAGCTTACAATCATTTAGTGGTTGTTGTTTTGATATATTTAGAACACTTTTTTTCTATCCTAATTAACATTTTTATATTACTCTTTAAAAAAATGTAAATTGTTTAGGTAAATAAATGCTATGACAGATTTAAGCAAAAAAAGAAAAATTGATTTTATATCATTTAAATTGTATATATTCTACTAGCATCACTTGTCGAAAGTCGACCAATTACATCTGCAAAGAACGAAATTGTTTTTCTCATAATTAATTGGTAGGTATTTATATGTAGATATTTACTTCTTACCTTGACGACAGGAGAAAATGTGTGGGAAAATAAAAATTTCAGTCTTTGACAATTTCGAATTCTTCGAAAATTTTGGCTTCTTTCAAAATTGCAATAGTTGTTTGAAAATCTACTTTTTTCAAAATCTCCACTTTTTTCACAATTTCAACATCTTGAAACTTTGGACTGTTTTTGAAAATTATGAATTTTTTGAGGAATATGATTTTTATGATAATTTCGACTTTTCCTTATTTATGCAAGCAGAATGCAACCTACATTACAAATTCATGCAGTCCTCCAGGCGTTAATAGTGAATCATAGGCAGCTGAACTACCAACAGTTGAAACACTGCCACCTAGCGAAGCGGTTGCTCTCTAGGAACAATTTCCCAGAAGACAAGGATTCTAATGCACAGACCAAAGGTTTGAACATTTATTAGATTCGAAGTTTGGAAACCAAAGATCGGTTTCGATCTTGTTGTGACGAGATCTAACAAGATCGAAACCAGTCTTTGGTTTCCAAACTTCGAATCTAATAAATGTTCAAACCTATTGGTCTGTGCATTAGTTTTCTTTATTTAGTTTTGAAAATTTCGACCACTCACTGTTCGACTTTTCTTCAGAATTGCTATTTTCTGATACATATTTTCAACTTTTTTTCAAAATCTCTACTTTTTCTTACAGAATTTGACACTTTTAATGTCTACTTTTCTAATGATTTCGAATTGGACATTTTAAAATTTCCACTTATTTCAAATTCTCATTTAAAAAAAAACAAAATTTTGACTTAATTAAAAAATTGTAACCATTTTCAAATTTTCCCTTTTTCTAAAAGAGCGCTATTTTTAAAACTTCCTAATTTTTCAAAATTTCAACTTTTTCAGAAAATTTTTTGTTGTAGATCTCGACTTTCTTTAAAAAATTCTGCTTTCTTTGACAATTTCGACATTTTGAAAAGGTGAACAAATGAATAATTTCGATGAGGTCAACATTTTCGAAAATTCGAATTGTTAGAAAAAAAATCGAAGTTATTAGAAAACCGAAGTTTAAAAAAATAGCAACATTCCAAAAGGCACGAATTAAAAGAAAAAAGGTAAACATTTTGTGCAAATTTAGAAAAAAGTTGTCTCAAAGTAGTATTTTTCGAAAAAAGTTGAATTTTGAGAGTAAAGCTGCAGTGCCAACAAAGAAGAATTTTCAGAGAAAATTCGTAATTTCAAGAAGAGAGCGTGCTTGCGTATCTTTGTAGAAAAATATACGTTTATTTTAAAGGAATTAACAGGAAATAAAAAAAGGAAAAGGAAGCATTTTAAAGTCACCTATTTCTAACTATGTACTTAACCTGCTTAGAGAACTGAAAGAAGGAACACGTGTCAAAGGATTTTTTTATAAGTTTGCAACTCGTTAGCCCAATTTCAAGCTTTTCTCTCGAAATTTTGAATTTAAAGTTTGAAACTATTCCAATTTTCCTAGAAATTTTGAAATTTCCTGGAAAACGTCGACAAGAATATCGAATATTTCAATTTATAATCAAAGTTTTATGACTAATGGAAACTCGAGAATTTCCTTACATAAATCTCATTTTGTTAAAATTTGTTGCTATTTTTCAAAAATTGCAGTTCAAATATAAAATCGTTTTCGTAATTCAAGGTGGAATTCTAAAGAGAACAGTTAGAATTTCTTTAAAATGTTGGTTATTTTTTCAAAATTTCCAATTTAAACCTAAAATTGTTTTTTTCTTTGGAATTGTAAGTCTAGAAAGAAAAATTAAATTTTCAGCCTGTACTTTCCAGTAAAAATGAAAATAGCAAGAGAAAAATTTATTTTTTAAATTTTACTTTAAAATTTAAGAAATAAAATTTTTCTTTTAAAGTAAACTAACCTTTCAGGTAAAAACAAGTCGAAAAAAATTATTTGGAAAAAATTCATGCAACGTCTTTTTTAATTTTAAAATTCTGTGAAAAATGTTTAAATTTCTGGCATGATTTTGTTCGAAATGAAATGAAAATAGCAAAAGAAAAACTTATTTTTTAAATTTTAAAGTAAACTAACATTTCAACGTTTCAACGTTTTTTTTAATTTCAAAATTCCATGAAAAATTTTTAAATGTCTGGCATAAATTTGTTAAAAGTTTTTTCTAGAATTTTGACTCAAATCTCAAATTTCGAATCCTAAATTCGAGTTTAAGAAAATATGGATTCTAAATTCGAGCTTAAGAAAATAAATAAAAATGAAAAAAAATTGACATTTGTAAAATGGAAATTTTAGAAATCTTGTAATTTCGACTTTTTTTCTATTTTAAAGTCTTTGTTTTAAGAAAATAATTTGAAACTTCCAATTTAAACTTTTTGACTTTTTTTAGAATTTATTTAAATACAGGGTGTTTCTAAATTCATGTGACAAAATTCAGGAGGTGATTGCTCGTATGAAATTAAGCTGGGTCTTTTCTATAACAAAATTTCCTCAGCCCACCCCTTTCCGAGATATCACCCTTAAAAAATGATGACTAAAATTGAGTTTTTATTTTTTTTTTCTAAAATTTCAGTAAAGCTAGAAACTTGAAATTTTGTAATTTTCCTGGACTCGCAAAGGACTTACCGCGGGTATTTTTTCAATATTCCTGTTACATTATACGGGGGTGAAATTAGCAACCCTTACTTTATTTCATATCAAAACGTTTTTTCGAGATGAAGTTTTATGAAATAAAATTTAACCTAAAATCCTTGTTTGGAATTGCAAGTCTAGAAAGAAAAATTAAATTTTCAGCCTTTACTTTCCAGTCAAAATAAAAACAGCAAAAGAAAAACTTTAAAGTAAACTAACCTTTCAGATAAAAACAAGTAGAAAAAAATTATTTGGAAAAAATTCATGCAACGTCTTTTTTAATTTCAAAATTCCGTGAAAAATTTTTAAATGTCTGGCATAATTTTGTTAAGTTTTTTCCAGAATTTTGACTTAAATCTCAAATTTCGGATCCTTAATTCGAGTTTGAAAAAATATGGATTCTAAATTCGAGCTCAAGAAAATAAATTAATAAAAATAAAAATGAACAAAAATTGACATTTGTAAAATGTATATTTTAGAAATCTTGTAATTTCGACTTTTTTTTAGAAATTCTGTTTCAAAGTCTAAGTTTTAAGAAAATAATTTGAAATTTCCAATTTAAACTTTTTGACTTTTTTCAGAATTTATTTAAATATATCCTTTTTTTAAGTTTAGAATTTCGACTCGTTTCTCGAAATTTTGTTTTTAAAAGTCTAAATATTTGACAGACTCTTTAACTAACATAAAATTTTGACATTTTAGTCAAAGTTTACAATTTTTCTAAATTTTGGTGGAACAGACTGGTCCTTGATTATCTTCAAAAATTGAAATACAAAAATTGTCCCCTGAAACCAAGAAAGATTAAAAAACACAACAAAGGTTGCTCTAAGGCGTTTCGACAGCCAAGTTATTATCTTCAGATCTCGCTGAAAATGATACCTTGGCGGTCGAAACCTTTGTTGTGTTTTTTTAACTTTCTTAGTTTCAGTCAGTATCTCTCTGAAGATGATAGCTTAGCTGTCGAAATGCGTTGTTTTTTAATCTTTCTTGGTTTCAGGGGACAATTTTTGTATTTCAATATTTTCTCGAACTCTCCACTTCATAATCTCAACATTTTGTACTTGTTTCTTGAAATTTCGATTTTATTCTCAAAATTTTAACTTTATTCTCCACATTTTGTTGCTGAACTCGAAATTAAAAAATAGTTTCTATTTTTTTTTGAAAAATTTCTAAACGAAATTCCGATTGTGAGAAATTTGGACTATCTTTTGGAAATTTTAATTTGTAATTTTAAACTCGTTCACTTCTTTCACAAAATTTTGGTCTTAAAGTTGAATAGTTGAATAGGTTTTAAAATATTAAAGTTGTTTACTGAAATTTCGACTTAAATAACGAAATTTCAATTGTACTGCCTAAAATTAAGAAAAAAATAATAATTACAAGTTGAACTTGAAGTTAAACTTGCAATTCTGTCTCGGAATTGAAAAAAAGGGTCGATATAGAAAAAAAATTGGGCAATTAAGACGCAATTTCACAAATAGAAGAAAAAAAAGACCCTTTCAGGAAAATTAAGAAAAGAAAAATAAAAGTTAAATGCCTAAATACAAAATTAAAAAAAAAACGAAATTTTGTGATAAAATCGATATTTGAGTTACATCATACTAAGAAAATCTACTGTGCGGGCGGCCCTGAAGTCGAATTGAAAAAAAGTCAAATTTCGATAAATAAATAAAAAATTGTCCACGAAAATATTTTTCGGTAAATTCTCGTTTTTTTTTTTAAAATTTCAACAATCCAAATATCAAAAAAAAAGTTGAAATTTTTAAAAACTATTTGTCAATTCTGTTTTAGTTGATTTATCAAAGAGCGACAAAAAAATACTAATTTAAGAAACAGGTCAAAATCCCCACTTGTAAGTTTACAAATAAATATGAATACTAAATCAACTGCTATCAGCAACATGCATACTTCCTTAAGGTATCCAAATGGATCGAGTTACACAGTATCATATATCAGTAAAGTGACGGTATGAAAGATTGAGGATTTGAACGACGTAAACCGAACTTATTACTCAATTCCCCTCCGAAACCCCTTCTCTCTGTTCTCGTAACCCCCTTCAACAGGGCATTTAAATCCGAGAGCCAAATCGTACTTAGCAGAACCTCGCCTTAAAAATTGTTTGGATAAAGCCATTAACATAATCGGCTTGCACAGCTTTAAAGAGTTCGTGCAGATTGCAGATTGTTCAAATTCGTTGATACGTTCAGCAGATTAACAGACAGACACATTTCCCCGCTCACAATGTTAGTTAGGATGGATTTAGATTAGGATTTTTAAGGAGGGGTTACTCAACGTGGTTAAAAATTATGGAAAGGGTACATAGAGGTCCAAAGTTGTCATCTTTTAAACATAATTCGATCTGAACGGCTTGTCTATTTAATAAACTTATTTAAGCTACTACTACCATCCTGTAGCTTCGTAAGAAGTAGATTCGTCCAGTGGAACGGAGTAGTCCTTGGTTATTGAAATACAAATATTGTTCCCTGAAACCAAAAAAAAAAAAACACAACAGTATCTGTTCTGAAGATGGTAGCTTGGCTGTCAATACGCGTTAGAGCAATCTTTGTTGTGTTTTTTAATCTTTCTTGGTTTCAGGGGATAAGATTTGTATTTTAATTTTAGTAGATTCTTCCATAAGAAATGCTAAACAATTTCTCGATAAATTCTCAATCTTAACGAAGTGCGTGTGTCCCCACAATCATTATATTTAACCAAATCCTCGAAATCATTAACAAAATTGTCAATAACACTAGCGTTTTGAGTTCGAGGGCAATGTGATGCCCTTGAATTAATTCTTTACCCACATTTTATTGACATGATTGAGATCAATATCAGCCTAATGTCCTACATATTCTGTTTATAGACTTGACGCTGGACAATATCTTTATTTTATGGTTTTTTTGTTTCAATTGCTTTGGTTACTTATGCTCTTAGCAACAAATTCTGATCTAATATAAATCAGTATTTTAAGAAATTAGTAATAAGTATTTAAAAATTAGTAGCATTTTAAAAATTGATAGCATTTTGGAAATTAGTAGCATTTTAAGTTAGTAGCATTTTAAAAAATACTGATTTTGTGTGTAAATTATTTTAAATAGTTTTTGGTTCCTAGATTTCAAACCTTTAAGTCAAAACTTTTATTATCCATGTATCGGGTGTGCATTATGAGTGGGAAAATTTTTTGTATTAATATTCCATTTGTCGTACTACAAAGTCACGTCGAGGACGCTCGTATTAATGGATATTGCGATGCAACCCGTGATACAAGTTGTTACCTCATGAAGTGGGCCTTTGCAATTAAACTCTAATTGCATCGTATTAATGTGCATAATTTCACATTTACGAGACTGGTAATCTCGCCAGAGAAATGCTTCAATTAGCAGGTAGCAAAGATTTTGTTTAATAAGCAGTTAAAAGCCAGTTACAAGTAACTCAGTGGGAGTTAAATCTCTTGAATACTTAAACGATTGACTGGCGATTTAAAGCTGCAAGCGTTTACAACGACATGCCATACTGATGAGGCCAAAGAAGGTCGAAACTAGTCTGTGATTGTGGTTGTAACTATTTTCAACTTCAGCACGTTTAACTGTTAAATTACAGAACATTTAATTTAACTAATTAACCTAATTTAATGGTCATTTAATTAAAACGTTAACGTCATTTCATTTCTTATTGAAATAAGTTCCAAATCTTAATTTAGATCAAGTATTACTTACCTACTATGTTGGTTTACACATACAAAAATTTAAAGCTACTCCAAGTTTTAAATCCATAATTGCCGTCCAACGTACGTGTAATTCTCTGGAGAAAATTTCAGTAATGCGCTATGGAGAGTATGAAATGTGTTGATCTCGAGGGAAATTCCTCCTGCTAACAAACTTAGTCGGTTGGGTAGCTTCATTTTATAGATTTTTTTCTATCCTATTGGCAAAAGTAAATTGCTCTTTTGCAGGACTCGCTTCTCAGAAAATTGAAAATGAATTGAATGGTGTGGGAGGCAAAAAAAGATATATATAATTATGGTACATGAAAGATTAGGAATATGTGGGCAAGCTATTTATATGCATATACCCTTTTTAGAATTACTATTATTTTTTTATTATTATTTACTATTGAATAGCTACAGAAGTATAATGGGTAACGAAAATTAACATACATAAATACAGATCCAGTATCTCTCTGAAGATGACAGCTTGGCGATCGAAACGTATTAGAGCAACCTCTGTTGTGTTTTTAAACCTTTCTTGGTTTCAGGGGACAAGATTTGTATTTCAGTTTTTGAAGACAACCAAGGACCAGTCCGTTCCGCCAAAAAAAAGTAAACAAATGTAACAAATTTTAATTAATCATTAATTTGTTAGTCATCACAACTTTCAAAACTAATAATAGAATTTTACTGTCGCCTATACCTTACACTTTTTGTACAAAACTACTTAAACTTTCAAATAACTTCGCAACCGCAGAGATTTATCTCTTGGTTGGTAAAATCCCTGTAGATATCGTGTGGAGTTTCGTGAAATTCGGAAAGTCTCTAATGACTATAAACATTTCGAACTATAAAACGCAAAAAAAATAGGTACGGGCGAAAGAACTAATAAAATGTTCAAGTTTATTTTCATTGATTTCACAAGTAACGCTTTTAGCAGACCTAAATAGAAAATCGTTGAATAAAAGCCGCCACATAATGAAAATAGTAATAAAATAAATAACGCGATAAATAATCCGATTTACTGCTTAGCTGAATTCCCACAACTTTATCTCTGCAACGGCATTTTACCAATGGGAACATTTTATAGAAATTGGTTTAGTTAATATAACGCGTTATTTCATTTAGATGACTATTTTCGGAGTTAGCACAGGTTTATTAAATTACCCGCGACGCAGTAATTTATTTTGGAATTGAACATTTCTAGCCCGAACCGAGGCCACCTCATAAAATAGGTCATCAAACCACTATTTTTTTCGTTCCGGGAAAAAATCACATCGGTTCCGTTGCGGTTTTCGTTCCGACAAAAATGACCGTTTTTTCCAGTTTTCGGTTCAGTTCCGGGTGACCCATTTTTTAATTTTTTAATAGTTTTTATTTAAATCGGGCTATCAGATTCTAAAAGGGAAAATCCAAGTTTGAGAAAAAAAAACAAAAATTTGAGTGTTTGTTCTGAAGAAAGTTGGAATTTTTGAAAAAATTCGAATTTGCAAATAAAATTGCCAGGAAACTGGGCTTCAATGAAAAGGACTCTACTGCTTGAGTCCAAATTTACAATAGCACATAAAATTTTTATTTTAAACTCAAAATTGTAGGAAAAGAAAAGAAATATTTTGAGAAAAAAGTCCAAATTTCAAAAAAGAACCGAAAATTAAAAAAAAAAAGATTAGTCAAGTTATACAGCTTAATATTTAATTTGGCTTGAAATTTTGAGAATAAAATCGACATTTTCTTAGAAAGTGTGGAAACTCTAAGTTTCTATCCAACTTTCAATAAAAATATTCTTTGAAGTAAACTCGTAATTTTGAGGTGAAAGTTGCATGAATTTGTGTAAAATTTTGATAAGGAAATTTCTAAAAAAATCCCAAACTTTAGGATACAGTAAAACTTATTTTAAGAACATACAAATTCAACGAACCGAAATAGACTCTTATTTTTTTTTCCGGTTCTGTTCCAGTTTTCGTTCCTACAAAAATAACAGTTTTTTTTCGGTTTCCGGTTGAGTTCCGGTTCGAAGCCCTAGTTTTAACAGGCGTTATCCCTGGGACGAGGCATTTTCAAAAATGTGTTGGGACGAGACATTTTTGAAAATATGCTGGAACGAGGCATTCTCGAAAATATGCTGGAACCAGGCATCTTCGAAAACGTGTTGGGACGAGGCATTTATGAAAATATGCCGGGACGAGGAATTTAAAAAAAAAGCTGAAACGAGGCATTTTCCAAAATGTGTTGGGACGAGGCATTTTCAAAAATGGGTTGGAAAGAGGCACTTTCGAAAATGCGTTGGGACGATTCGAAAATGCGTTGGGACGAGGCATTTTTGAAAACGTGTTGGGACGAGGCATTTATGAAAATTTGCTAGGACACTGCATTTTCGAAAATGTGTTGGGACGAGGCGTTTTCGAAAACCTATTGGAACGAGGCATTTATGAAAATATGCTGGGACGAGATGTTTTCCAAAATATGTTGGGACGAGGCATTTTCAATAATGTGTTGGGGCGAGCCATTTTCGAAAATGTGTTGGGACGAGGCATTTTCGAAAATGTGTTGGGACGAGGCATTTTCGAAAATGTGTTGGGACGAGGCATTTTCGAAAACGTGTTGGGACGAGGCATTTTCGAAAACGTGTTGGGACGAGGCATTTTTGAAAATATGCTGGGACGAGGCATTTTCGAAAATGTGTTGGGACGAGGCATTTTCGAAAATGTGTTGGGACGAGGCATTTTCGAAAACGTGTTGGGACGAGGCATTTTCGAAAACGTGTTGAGACGATGCATTTATGAACGTATGATGGGACGAGGCATTTTCGAAAATGTGCTGGGACAAGGCAGTTTTGAAAATGTGTTATTTTTTTATTTTGGTTCGAGGAATCCTGCCATGAATTTTTGTGCAACTAGACAATGTGTTGCTATAAACATCGCCAGGTAGATCCTTTATGAAACATGTTCAAACTGAACATAATGATCAATACAAATAGTAAATGCTGTTATTTCATAAAGGGAAATGTTTATTTATAGCTTTTCCCTTGTTTTATCAAAATGCATTTACAACAATGATTTAGTAATTAGGGATATTTCTATACATTTCTCGTTAAAACATTTAGGAACATTCGCATCAAATTAAAATTCAATTTGGCTTGAAATTTTGAGAATAAAATCAACATTTTCTTAAAAAGTCTGGAAACTCTAAGTTTCTATCCAACTTTCAATAAAAATATTCTTTGAAGTAAACTCGTAATTTTGAGGTGAAAGTTGCATGAATTTGTGTAAAATTTTGATAAGGAAATTTCTAAAAAAAATCCCAATAGACCCTTATTTTTTTTTCGCTTCTGTTCCGGTTTTCGTTCCTACAAAAATAACGGGTTTTTTTCGGGTTCCGGTTCAGTTCCGGTTCGAAGCCCTGGTTTTAACAGGCGTTATCTCTGGGACGAAACATTTTTGAAAATATGCTAGGACGAGGCATTTTCGAAAATGTGTTGGGACGAGGCATTTTCGAAAATGTGTTGGGACGAGGCATTTTCGAAAATATGCTGGGACGAGGCATTTTCGAAAATGTGTTGGGACGAGGCATTTTCGAAAATGTGTTGGGACGAGGCATTTTAGAAAACGTGTTAGGACGAGGCATTTATAAAAATATGCTGGGACGAGGCATTTTCGAAAACGTGTTGGGACGAGGCATTTTTAAAAATATGCTAGGACGAGGCATTTTCGAATCTGTGTTGGGACGAGGCATGTTCGAAAACGTGTTGGGACGAGGCATTTTCGAAAACGTGTTGAGACGATGCATTTATGAACGTATGATGGGACGAGGCATTTTC